>WBMZ01014668.1:117516-287875 GCA_013400975.1 Atrichornis clamosus
CCCCCCCCCCCCTTAATTTTCTGTCTCCCTGTGCTGTTTGGGTAGGAGGTGAAGCAGGGAGGGGGAAATGGGGGGAGGGGAAGAAGGTGTTCTCCAAAAGCTCATATTACTTCTCATTTTTTTTTCTTTCTTTTCTGTTAGTATAATAAATTTACTCTTACATCTCTTAAGATAAAGTCTCTCTCGCGAATCATTTGATCAGGGACCTCAGGGACGCTTTGAATTTTTTTTTTCTCTCTTCAGTTCAGCTGCGAGGAGTCAGCGAGCCTGGGTAGCTCCTGGCCTCTGACCAGGCTCAAACCAAAACACCTGTTCATTTTTTTTTCAGTTACTTAATGTGTAAAAGCGTTCAAGAAATTCATTTGCCTTGAAAGTTCTGTGTTGATTAGTGTGAGACACAAATGCAGCACTTTCATAGCAGCCGAGGCCATGTGTGACAGGTGTACCTGCAGTGTCTGCACCTACCAGCTTCCTTGTGCAGGTTCTGGCACTTGCTGGGTGCTTTTGCTGAGAGCTATTTCCTGTTCTAGGCTGCCAGAGAACTTGAACAGCAAAATGAATACTACTTCTAGCTTGGTTCGCTGAAGCATCTAGAAAGAAAGAAGTGGAAGCCAACAGTTAAGTCAGCTTAAGGTTGCTGTGGAGTTGCCATCTCAGATTTCAGTTCAAATGCCCCTTAGGTGGCTATGCAGCCAAACAACAGCAGAATACCCGTTCAGTGAAAAACTGCTCACTTTATGTTAATCTTCTGCCAAATTTTGTTGAGCGAGTTTAATTTGAACTGAGAAGGGTTGGAAGTTGTGCAAGAGGAGATGCAGCAAAAGAGATGGGGCAGCAACACTGGTCACAAAGCTTGATATAGTCTGATAGCATTACTCAAAGTAGCCTAGATTAGGTCTAGACTTAAATTTTTAAAACTTCCTGGAATAATTGCCTTGTTTTTTCCCTCAATGAATCGTCTCTTTGTGCTAGTGAAATTTCTTGTCCCATTCTGTACCTACAGGAAGCTGCAGGCATTCTTGCATCTTAAAGTGTAATGTAGTTGACTGAAATAAGTATTTCTGTTGAAATTTTTCAGGCAGCTCATGTGGAGACCCCGTGTGCAAGCACCACAGAGGGCAATGTCTATTCAGCAACAGTCAGTCAAGGTTACGTTTTACCAGAAGGAAAAATCATGCCAAACACAGTCTTCGTTGGTGGAATTGATATAAGGGTATTTGTATACTTTTAATTGTTGAAGATGGTTTTAGGGTACTTCAGTGGGAAAGATACGGAAATTTAACTCCTGGTTTTGTGTGGATTTTTTTGCTTGTTTGTGATGGTGTTCTTCCTTTTTTATTGTTTTAATGTGTGCATTTGCCAATCATAAGGTATTGAAGTTTCATGGGAGAATTTTGGAACATGTGTTCCAAAACATTTAGTTTTATGGTAGTAGAAGATAGGTTTAAAAAATGGCACTGGCTGCTTTAAGTCAGTTCTAAGCAGTTGAATGTGTTTGAAGACTTTTAATACTGTGTTTTCTTTTAGATGAATGAAGCAGAAATTCGGAGTGTCTTTGAACAATATGGTACTGTGAAAGAGGTGAAAGTCATCACTGACAGAACTGGTGTTTCGAAGGGGTGAGTAGAATATGAGTTGTTTTAAGTTGCTGCTTATGTGGACGTAATTCTGTAATAGGTGATATGAGCAGATACTCAGCAATACACTTGACGTGCTTAAGCCTTAATACTACTATGCTCTTCTGTTGTGGTGAATTAACTGTGAAACCAGTAAATCTGTATTCCCCATAACTAAATCTGTATACTCTTACAAAGAACAGCCTGATCTTTCTGACTTCAGTATATCTGTTCAGGGAAAAGAAACTCATTATCACTTAACCATTGGAAACAAAGCTTAACTTGTGTGATGTTTATGCAGCCAGTTCATTTTTAGGACTCTTAGAGGCTAGAGTAGTTAAAAACCCGGATTCAGTTCAGGATCGGTAAGAGAATTAAGATGGTTTTTTCAGGGCAGTGGGTCTACACTCTTCTGACACTTGGGAGTAAGTTCTAGAGTAAAACACTCAAACTTCTTTGGGTGAAGGGTTAAACTAAGTATGCAAACAAAGTTCAAACAAGGGAAATTCAATTTACAGAAAAATTCTGGACTGCTGTGGTGAAACCCTTAAAGGAAATGTAAGACCTTAGCCTGTTGAGTTTTGGGGAAGCCGTCCCAGTTTTGAGGTTATCCTTGCTTTGAGAAGGAGATGGTACCCTCTAGAGGGGCCTTTCAGCCCAAGTTTTTCAAAGATTCTATGTATTGATCCTAAAAAGTCACATTTTTTTCTTCAGCATATGTAGCAGTGCATGAGCTGGAAATGAGTTTTCTCATATCCTTTGCTAGTCTTTCGCAGAGAACCCTGCCATGCAATTAGCCAGTGCATGTTATAAGTATTGATAATGAATTGATTTATTCCATTAATGGGACACAGTTGTTACTGTAATGCTCTGAAATGATCTTAATTGTATACATGGGATAAAATAGGGAGGCAGTGAAATAAATTGAAAAACCTCTTCAAGAATTGCTTCCCCCAGTAATGTCGTTGTTCTTATGATGCTTGCTTTCATCCAGACCTCTGTGGTAAATAAAAAATTTTATGATAAGTCTTAATACTTAATTTTTAAAATTTTCTGAGTTACTAATACCAACAGCAGTATTTGTTTTGAGTAGTTAAAATGGAAAAATAGCCCTTATTTCTATTTCATACTATTCTAGAATCATTTCATTCATTCAATTTTCTTTTCATCTGGCTCAGCTTTAGATACTGCTAGTTAGCAGTAAATACATTTTCAGGCTGAATGATAAACTAATGTTGTACCTGGTAATTTTGATGTGCAATATAGCATACCTGGCATGTTGTTAACTGGTCTTGTTCAAAACAATTTGGCTAACAATCAAATAAAACTGATTACTGAATAGCCTGTTTTTCCTTTTTAGGTATGGATTTGTGTCTTTCCTTGACAATGTGGATGTTCAGAAAATAGTAGAGGTAAGAGTTTTTCATCTAAATTAGTTGAAGAAGTTTTTTTATGAAGGCTAGAGACAAGTTCAGGGAAGTGAAGGTATATAACCTGTAGAGTAAGTTAAGATAAAGAAAGTCTAGGGCTGCCCAAGAGGTAAACTTCCTAAAATGTCTATGGGTAGTAGAATCTTTGTATTTACTTAAGTAAGAAACAAAGTTAGTTTTAGCCTGGTGTACTTGAAGGTCTCAGGTAATTTTGTTTCTGATGGTTCTCATTTATTTATGTGCCTGAAATCCTCGAGTGTATTTGACTGCTTGCTTTTTGTAGTGGATGGTTGTCATAGAACCCTTGTGCTTATGGCAGATACATAGAGCTGTAGTTATTGGGATGCCTTGGTTTAAAGACAATGGAAGGGGGACACTCTAAAATAAGTTGCCTCTCTTTTGGTTAACCAATCTCCTTCCACCAATAAGGAGAAAGGAATATGGGTAGATACAAGTGGAAAACCCCCAGTTTACTAAAATAACGAAATAGCAACAGTCAGAAAAATAACAGTAATAGTCACCAGTTACAAAGTTGCTGAAATGTCCTGGACTCCCCTGGGAAAAGAGAAACTTAAAATGGCAGGGTGATATTGACCCCAAGATGGCAGCCTGCACAGCCGACCTACCTTGTGGCTACAAAGGGAAGGTGGTGACAGCCCTCCTCCCTTCTTATCTCCCTGTCTTCGAATGCCGCTGGCACACTTCAGCAGCTGGTACTTGGTCAAGGGCTAGAACTCATGGAGGGGTTTTGCCTTCCTCATCAGAAGACAGCCGCTCCACAGTGGCTGCAGACAGGCACTCCTGCAGCCATCCACAGAATTCACCTTGAGGCAGTCCAAGATGTGAGAGAAACAAAAGAGGAAAAAAACCATGGAAGGGAAACCTCTTCCTTGAGCAAACACCATGAGGCAAGAGAGGGCTCTCCCTGCTCAAACTTTTCATAGCCCGAGGCTCTCCACACTCTCCCAGGTTCTGTTTTCCAGCTCCACGGTCTTAAAGAGACAGTAACAGTTTTGGACACAGATAGATATGATATACGATAACATTTTGGGTTACCCAGGGCATGGGAATAATATTATCATGGAAGACAGTATTAGATTTTACTTATGTCTCAGTAGCTGAAATACATTTCTTTTGCAGTATTTGTGCATTTGAATGCTACCTGGAGCATATGTATTTTTTAAGCCTCCTAGACTGTGCTGTAACTGTTCCATGGTGTATGGTTTTTCTGTAGTTAACACAGGAGATGAAGGAGTAGAACTGTTCTAGCCCTTCTGCTGTTGGCGTTCAATATCAGAGAAATCTTTAAATCTCAAATCTTACAACCAAATCAGTTATTTGGTTCTGACAGACTTGAGCAGGTCACAACTTTATCACCACTGATAAAGCTTTGAAATATCCCTCTTTCTTCCCCAACTGAATGCAGTAACTGTGAAAATAACATGAATTGAAATACTTGCCTTTTTAAAACCTTTGCCTCAGAAAACTCCTGTGTCTCTGGAGGATGAACAGTGTCTCACTTGCTTCTGAAGCTCTTAGATAGGGAAGTAGATCAGAAAGACAAAACCCGATAGATGTGCCAGGCACAATTGTAGTGTTCTGTGATGTGCAGATGTGTTTACTGGCCATCCAGCTCCATAAGTGGGAAGAGAAGATGTTTGAATAAAGTGGAGAGTAGTGAAACCACAGCAAGAGATCCTTGATTCTCACCAAAAGATTTCAAAAGCTTGCTGTTCTTTAATGGTGTGATGACAAAAATATACAATGACTGCTGTACTGAGCAGCAGACTTTATCTGAGAATAGATTTTTCTTTTTAGTATGGATTACATTTATTGTGCTACATCAGTGTGGAATGCTTGCTCTGAGGCAACAATTTCTGTGGAGACCTCTTGAGCAGCATTGACACTTGAGCCGTGTACATTGCTGATTTTCTCTGTGTGTGTGTTCAAAACTGAAGCCTGCAGTGTTCCTCTATTAGTATAGTACTCACTGATGTGACTTTGTATACCAGAGGTCTTGGAAGACCCAGAGGCATATGGTGGATTTTCTTTTCAGTGCAAATTTCAGGTCTGCAGGCAGTGCAAATTACTGCCTTGTCAGGAAGATGCACATCCAGATAGAAATCACCTTATAAAACCTGTTGGCTTTCGGTGGGGATGGAAGAAGGGAAGAAATGAACATTTGCATTTGAGAGCTCAAACTGTAAGCAAAGGTTACTGCCCTAAATCACTTCAGGCCTTACCAGCACTGAGTGGTCACAGTGTTTTCTGTAAATAAACAATGTAGAGCCTCACTGTGGCTGAAACTACTCTAGGTGCCTGTGTTCATCTGCCTAGCTTTGTAGCCTTGTTTGGCCTGAAAGTATTTTTCTGCTTTAGGTCTGTAACTGCACTCTGGTCCAGCGTGAATCTGCTCGCTGTTCAGAACAGAAAGCTGTCTTCTGCTTTGAGGGGAGGCCTGTCTCCTGGGAGTTCAGTGTTGCAGTGGTTGCATGATTCTGGGCACAACAGCATTGCAGGATTAATTAAAAAATGCCAAAAAATCAACCAACCAAGAGACACCTTCCCCTGAAAAAATAAAAATCAAAACCCATCCACCTCTCAAACTAGTCAGGGTATTGCACCTTTTTTCCTCACCCATATCTCTTGAATCATCTTCTCATACTGATAAAAACAGAACAAATTAGACATTTTTATATCATTATATTTCTGCTTATTTTTACAGGCAACAATAAAGTTGCTGTTGTCTGTTTAAAGCACTTTAGCAGAAATGGGAAAAAATTGAAAAACCATGTATTTTTTTTCTGAAACAGGCAGGTCTGTAGAGTTGCATGTGGTAGAGAATTTAGACAGACTGCATCTAATGCTGACTTTAATACTTGGTACTAAAGTTGTGCTAACAGGGCTAAAGCAAAAATCTTTCACTAGAAACCTAGACTATGGTCACTCTACATGAATATCTTACTTAGACAAGAATATTTCAAATCTGTGTATATAAAAGCGCAGAGCCAACAGTCACTGATACATAGTTGCAAACTATTAGTAGTGCATGTTGCTGTTAAGCCAAGTGATACATAATTTTGGAGAGTTGGTGAGTATGCAGATAGCTCTGCTGAGCGCCCTGCAGGAAATTAGAGGTAAAAGGCGTATGGTGTTTAGGAGAGAGGAAACTGTTGAGCCTTTATGAGAGTTGATATACTGTGGCATACAAGCAGAGTCCAGTCTCTTTAAAACTCCACTCACCTTGCTGATTCCCAACTTATAGAGAATAACCTGTCTTTCAGTCACAAATCAACTTCCACGGTAAAAAACTGAAACTGGGGCCAGCAATCAGAAAACAACAAAATTTAAGTAAGTATATCTAAATAAATTTGTTCATATTACAGGTATTCATGCATCAATATCCTTGAAAATACTTTTTATGTGATGCAATATGTATATTTCAGTTAAGTCCTGGTTCTGACTTCTGTGACCTCACTTGTATAATGTTTTGATAATAAAACTCAGGTTGGTAGCACAATGCAATACAGTTGATACTCAGTTATAATTTAAGAGTCAAAACACTTAAGATTTTTTTCAGCTTGAATTCAGATTCTTAATGAAATATGTGTGGTAATATCTTGATACTTTCTTTCATCTGCTTCAAAACAAGATTCCTGTGTGTATCCCAGACGATTAGTCCTTGGTCCTCCTGCACCACAGTTTCAGAGTGTATGGGGTAATCAAAGTATGGAGACATATATGCAACCTCCATCTGTAGTGAACCCAGTAACATCATATATTCCGGTAAGGCTGCTCGTTAACACTGATTTTGAATCATAACTAAATATTTTTGAAGATGCAAGCACATACAACTTCTGCAGTAGGTACTGAAATTCCAATCTGATCTTACCTGCCCATTTTCATATTACGTTTCCCAGTAAGAAGCACCCAACTTCAAACCATTTCAAAGAAATGCCAATAACCTTGAAAAATTGATTTAGTGTTGTTATCTCTTTATGAAACAAAAGGGAGATACCCTTTAAGAATGAGAACTGTTGAAGGTGGAGCAAATATTGAATTACTTAACAGTTCTTAGTGATCTTATTGCCTGTCACAGATGCACTTCACAAATTAAATGTATCCAGATATTTAATGTATTGCTATCTTGCCTCGGAATAAACTACACAATTTAAAATGTATTTTTGTAAACCAAGTAAGGAATCAGAAGTTGTCTCTGGTACTTTCCTCCACTCCCAGCCAAACAGATCCTTGGTTTTGAACAGCTGTGGTGTGATGAAAAAGTGTGTTACAGCATCTGCTGTCACAGCTGTTAAGCTGTGACCAGCACAGTATTTCCTGTATTAATACTTCAGATAAGCATTCCTGTTGAGGTATAGGTACAGTGTCTTTATGAGTCCTGTTCTGTGTATAGACCAGATCAGGCTCTTAGTGCATTACCCTGGATGATATGGCAATGCAACAGGGCAATATGACTTCCAGACTGATTCTGTTTTGTGTATTTTAAGCAAAGGGGAAGAGCAGACTTGCAGAAATACTTTTTTATAAAGCAGAGAGCTTGATAATAGTATTATTGCTGATTCTTTAAAGTTTATTAGGAGAGTGAAATTGTGGAGGAAGAATTAATTATCTTAAATGCTGGAATGTGTCTTTATTTTTTGAAGAATCTGAGAATGTTCCAGGTTAACACTGTGTCAGAGTACTTACAGGGAAGAAATACTAGGAAATTGTCTTAATTGTCTTAATTAAAAGTAATCAGCTTTCTTTGGCTCCTAGAAACTGATCTTCAGACTGTACACCATTATTTCGTAGTAGTTGGTCTGCTTCAGATCTACTTCCGAAAGTTTGTGGTATGACTTGCACTTTTGAAATTACTTAAAAAGTCAGTTACAGGCAGATACGGGATTTTTAGATGTATAAGACACTTAGAATCCTACTTCCTAGAGATGATTAATGCCTGAAGTGTTGAAGCAAGCCCTGTGGGAAATCTAAGGGTTGCTTTTAAATAGTGAATCTAGACTGAACAGGAACTGAAGTAACAGTGTAACTGCATACTTCTGTAAATGTAAATTCTGTAAATGTACTCCTGGCTACTATCTCTACAAATATCATACTTGTATCTTGCTTCAAACTTGTAGTTTTTTTTAAAAAAGCTTTATTTGCAGTCCTATACATACAGTTCATCACCAGCCATACTGCTAAAGCAGCAAGTTCCCATAGGGTATCAACCAGCGTACAGCTATCAGGTACGTAAAGATTTGGTAGCAGCAGAAAGGCTGTTGGATACCTGACAAAACTGGAATGAAGTGTTAACTGGAGTCTGATCCTTCTTTGCTTCTCATTCTTTGAATTATCGTTTCCTTCAGCTCTTCTTCACAGATACCAAAGTAAAATCCAAAGTAGTGTTGTTATTATTCTAATGTAATGACAACTGTTGAATAACTTAGCATGCTTTTCCCTTTTAAATAATTCAATTTTAATATTTTTCATAAGTATAGAGTGATAAAACAACTTCTGAATGAGAAAAATGTACATGGATAAGTAGTACTTCTTGTGGGAAGGAACTTTGCATTTGTACATGCTGTAGTGTGTGTAGTTGGTGTTAGGTACTTGGAATCAGACTCAGATGATACAAATGTGGGATGTATATGGGGGGGATGTGCTCTTGCACCCTGCAAATGTCAGAGAAGGAACTTACCTGATAGTTGGTTTTGAATTCAGAAGTGAAATGTGTGAGTCTTGTTACTGAAACTAAACTAGAAGTAACTGGAAGCAACTAGAGGTTCGAGATTTGTTTTCAGTGTGGGTGCTAAGATTTCCCTTATTTTCCTAATACTTAGAAATCCTATTTTTAATGTTTTTTTAAACTTGAAATGAGAAGAGGAAGGAGACAGTTGAATAAGCTATCTTGCTGGACATTAGACTATAGACTACTGTTTAGTGAAAAATACAGACATGAAATGCTAATAAATGGTGGCTCTTGCAGTGCAGTTACTTGTCTGTGTTGTAAATGAATGAATAAAAGGTGGTTCTTGTCCAATTTTTGTTTAAGGCTCAACCACAGTGGCTTGCTGGGGAGCAAAGAAATTACGTTATGCCTTCAGCTCCGGTAAGTTTACAAAGTTAAACTTCTGAAACTGTCTTCTTAATTCGCATGTTGTTTTTACAGCTTGATACTTAAAAAAAATCAAGCTGTTTGTTGTCTGGATCTGTGTCATTTGGTCTACAAAAATCTGTATTTGCTGATAATAGTATGCAATTGTTCAGAATTTCTACTGATATGGTGCTTTTTTGAGTTACCTGACAGGACAGATCTGCCTGCTTTATGGCATTATTATATGTGTTCAAGTTACAGAACTCTGGAATTTTAATATAAATGGAGTCAGTTTTTTGGGAAAAATTGGAGGAAAATTAAGTTGTGACCTGATGTTGAATCTTTTTTTTTAAATTTAAAAAGGCTGAATGTTCTTTGCAAATGCTGATTTGTTTTTTGGTTCCTTTCAACAGGTTTTAAAAATTATTTCCCAGGCTGCTACAAACTGTAGATGGTGCTGCTGGCTTCTAAAAAATTACTTGCTTTCTGTGACTTTTGTAGGCGTGACATACGCAGTATTTTTTCTGTCTCTTGTGGATTTGTTTAACAGTGTTGGAACTTAAACTTGCCTCTTGGGCATTTTTGTATTCTTTAAGTATAGTTTTATATTTATTGACTGCAATTTTGATTAAGTGTTTAAAAGATGTAATATATAATTTTATTTTGAATGGTACTCTTTTTCTGAAAGATATCAGAAGTTACTGAAATATTGATTACACTGTTGACTTGAAATAATTTTTTAAATCATGTGTACCAGCCATAGTATATTGCTTAACAATTCAGTGGTAGCAGGTGGAACAGTTTTTAGAGGAGATCCATGGGGGTTTCATTGTTAGATGTTCCAGGCTTGATTATATGAGCAGACAACTATTCTAGAATGATCTCAGTTAAGCAACTTTAACTATCATTCTTAACTGTCTTAATTATACAGATCAGTTTACAGTATTTCCCCCACTCACGAAACTTTTATCAAAAGTGCAAAGATAAGGTTTGCACGGCTGATGGATAGATGAGGATCATTGACAACATAACTCTGCTTTTCCAACGTTTCTGAAACACTGTAATATTTAAAATATTTCACAGGTTTATGCTTCAGTAAACTATCACAGCACTGAGGATCCAGGATTTATACAGATGGAATGTCCTGTTCCAGAACCCGCACAGTTGCCTAACAGCCCACAAAAGGTAAGGGTTTTCTCAAAACTTTAATGTTCTTTATCATAAACGCTATTCCCAGAAATTTGCACATGAGGATTATGTAGGTTCATCAGGTGCCTCTAATAGGCTATAGTTGCCATGTTCAGCCAGGTGTTTAGTCCAATGTATCTGATTTCTGGGTACAACTTCGGAAATCTCATGTTTCCTTTAAACCATTTAGTGCATTTTGATTTTTGCTTCTTGGTTTCAGTGCTCTTGCTGAGGGCTGTATAAAATGTGTGTTCTACTTGATTATATCTACCGACAAGACTTTGCCTAATCTGTGGAAATTCCAGGGAAAATTCCAGATACTAAAAGAGCAGATTAGATAGCACTGCCTGTTGTCTTTAGGCAGATTTATTTTAAGCTTCAAATATCCGAGTTGGTAACTTTCTTCCTTTCTCACTCTGTTTTGTGAAAGGTGGCCCCAGTTAGCCAACAGTTGGCTCTGAATTCAGTTTTTTAAAGGAGACTTCAATTTTCAGCTGTCAGCCTCAAGTGAACTGGCATGTCACTGATTAGAATTGTTATGCTGTAACACTGAAGGGGGATAATGAGTTACTAATATTATAAGACTAGGTGGGAAAAAAAAGTTACAAATAGCTCAGGGCACACAAGGCAGTTGAGGAATCCTGAGTCTTGAGTAAACCCCGTGAGACACCGGCATTGCTAGCTAGTAGTGCCCTAACTAAGAAATCAGTATTGATGCACTTATAACTGTATTTCAGAAGTCTGTGGACAGGGGCATGCAAACAGTATTATCCTGTCTGTCTAATCCTGAGAACCAGCTGACAAATGACTTTGTATCACAAGACAACAATATAAAGGTATGTAGTGAAAGCAAAATAACATCCCTGAAATGCAGCTGACCTTCAATGTGTTCACCCACAGGATACCATAAAAATAAAGGGATTCGTATCTGTGAATGCCATTTGAATTTTTTCTTCCTTGTACATGCTCTGAGATGCATGGGTCTGGTTCTCAGTTCCTTAGTGGTAGAAAGTAATGCTGAAATTTGATTCAGTGGGTTTAATCAAGACAGCATAAAAAAATTGCCGAACAGTCAACTAATGGACAATTAGAGCATAAGTCTGGCTAGTCATTTCTCCGTGACAAATGGCTGAAAGCAGTAGGTTAGTCCCTAAGTTTGGACAGAGGATGTTGAGTTTGATCCTCAATAGTCTGTACAGTAGTTAAGTACCCACTGTGGGTGGTGGCTAGTTATGCTTTGTCTCTGCTTTAACCAGTAAATCGTAGTCCAGGTTGGTAGCTGGTCATCACATTATTGCTGTATGACTTCTGTCTTTTTAGAGTTGCAGTTCCTGATTACATTTCAAGTGTGTAATTTCAGTTTATGAATTTCTGAGACCTTGCGTCCATTTTGTAAAAGGACAGATACGTGAAGTAGGCAGATGTACTCTGAAACGGGAGTGCGGAAGCTGTATTTATCAGTTGGAGAGGGGTGAATAGAGTACAGGATGTCTGGAGATAGTTTTCATGAAACTTCAGTTGCTTTATTCTGATAGTTTGAATATTTTTCCTTGTCTTTTCTTCTATCCCATCCCAGGAGAGTAAGACGTATCACTTCAGGAAAGGAAGGACAGTGCACAAAAATGTGTGATCAACGAAGACTTCAAAGTATCTAAATTAATTAACTTGATATAATTAACTTCAGATCCATTTAGCAATACATAGGGTGTAACACTTCTTACACTTGCTTCAAGTGAAGTTCGTGCTCATGTTCTACCTGTTTTGATACAGTTGTTGTTCCTTGAGTAGTTTGAAGTTCAAAGTTGTAAGAGTTTACAAACTTCAGTTTTATTAATTGTTAGTGTGCTTCCCCTGACAACTGACTGGAGTGTAAGAGTTTATATGGGGAAGGTACTTGGTTTGTTTGCATGTGGATTTTTCTCTGAGCTTTAAGGTACAGTTTGCATATTACACATGGTTTTTCTTTTACTACAATTTGACTCATACTGACCAGTTAACTCTTGCAGTTTAGAAATGGAAGTAGTTATTTGCCCAAGTGATTGTATTTTAAGACTGAGTACTTAAATCAGTGGAAAAGAAGATGACATGTTGTAACTGAGCTGGAGCCCTTTAAGTCCTGGTTGCCTTTAGACGACATAATCAATGTGGTTATGTTCATTAATGACAGTTTATGTACCTGCAGTCTTGAGCATCACTACTATTTTTGGGTAAGTAATGAAGAGAATCCTAAAATTCCTGTATGTAACTTAAAATGCAAGAATGTAATTATCTGTATTGGCTACTCAGTCAGCCAATACAAGCTTTTTTTAGTTGAAAAATCTTAGCAATACCCATATGTTAAAATTCTGAGAAAATACTGCTTTTAAAACAAACTTTTGTTATGTGATGCAAACTGTTAATCAAAGAATATGTGTAAGACTGTTTTAATAATCATGTAGATTTTAGGTGTGTATTGTGAAACAGTGAAATAAATTTTTATTTTGCCTTGGCTTCCTAAATTTCTAATGTGACAAATCTAAATAATAATTTGTTACAGCTGTCAAAAACTTATTACCCTATATGAGAATTCCAGTTAGTATAAATCTGTAGTAACAAACTTTAATTTTGTGTAGGTACTAGCTGTAGTTTTGGAAGAGTAGAACTGGGAACTGTATTCAGTGTTGTGTGTTGGGTCCTAGCTTGCTTTTTTGCTCCTGCTCAAACACCAGAATCTTTCCAGACAATTAAAGAAAATTATGTATCTTTTGTTAAGGGAGTATACATGAGGTTGTTTAGGATTGCATGTTCTGCTTCAAATTTCCAGAAGGTTTAGAGATAGTAATGGCTAGGCAAAGACTTAGCCAGAAATAGATGTTTGTGAAATGTCTAGAAGGGAATGGGATATGTAAGGGAATATGTCTAGAGCAAATGTCCAAGGGCTGCTTCTCAGAGGTGTTCTGAATAAAATTTTATTAAAGGAGGATGGGGGGAAAATGATTATAAATTTTTTTGAGCCACTTTATGCAGCACTGTGCCAATGATCTGATAGCAAAAATTGACCTGAAAAAAAGCCCTTACCAGTTTCTCTACTCACTTTCATGTCACTGAAGACAATATTAAGTGTTCCCATAAACACTGATTTGCCATGTTTTTCTCAGACTGTTGTTTTAAAGATAGTGGCTTGATTATGCTAACTTCTGTGTTACCAGCTTTTTTGGTAAGGTTTTCTCTAGTCTTGAATCAGGACCCTATCCCTTCCAACTTTCAGTACCTAAGCAGCCTGCACGTGCTTTTAAAGCTGTGATGTCAGTTTATTGATAAAGGTAGTTGTTTCTTTGCAAATACAGATTTCATTTTGGCTTATTGTTTCACTTGGCTTGGTTGCCCCAGGCTGTATTTTAGGCTTTATGCTGTAGCTATAAGAAAATACGAAGTGCCTGTGCATAGTTCTCTTATTGAAGAGTCTCACCATCAAAAGAAGAGATTAAACCAGAAGATACCTCCACAGATTGCACATTTTCTGTTTATTTAACTGAGTTACATGCAGGACCATCAGGTGAGCAAGTTTATTGTACAGTGTATTTGAAGTGGTGCTAGATGTGAACTGTTCTTACAGGCATGCTGAGAGGGTTTATCACAAAAAAATGCATAGCTAAGGCCTTAGGAGTGCCATTTATTTTCTCTTCCATTAGATCATGTGCTGGTTCTGCTAGCCACTTAGCTATAGAGAACTGTTTCGGTTGGGTTTTTTTGGTGTGTTTTTTTAGTTATAACTAAATCCACTAATTTTTAATGTTCTTTTGAAGTACCCTGTAAGCATAACACAAAACCATTAGGTAAATCTCTTTTTTGTTGCATTCAGAAAGTTGAAACATCTGTTTAATATTGTGTGGCTGAAGGCATTTCCAAAACTGGTGCATGGTTGGAGCTTTTGGCAAATTTGTACCTCTTGTATTCTCAACTCAAGTGGACCATGTTAACTCTGAACTAGCAGGTAGTAGCAAGTCTTTGTGGCTCTGCCTTTTCTTGCACACAGTATGTATATTCTGTGTTGAGACTCAAAAGCATTGGGTGTGCTTTAAATATTAAGACAGCTATTTGACAAAAGAAACAATTGTTTAGACAAGATAAAAAAATACAATGCTTGCATTTAATTGATATTCTAGAGCTGTGACTTGGTTTGTGTTATGGTTCTTGCCTCAAGTATCCCAGTTTGCTGTTTGATGGCCTTTTCATATCTTTTACACACTTTGCCACCTGACAGAATTATTCTTGGAATGAGACAGCCAGACAGATGGTATTCTTGGATCTCCATTAGAATGATTGTCTGGAGCAGACACTAATTTCCTGTCAAAATGGAAATATTTTTTTCCTTTTAGGTATTTTTGTGCTAAATCAAGTTGCTAAATTGTCTTAATATGAAGGTGATGTGATCCTTTATTGCTACAGAAAACCAAAAGGGTTTTTTTCTTAATTGTATTGCACAGGGTTTTCTTTTGTATGCTTTAGTGAAACAGATTTTTACTCTAACAGGTATACAGTTTATAACCCTTGCAGGAATTACTTTCTAGACCAGTATTTTAGAGTAGATATATTATTTAAGAGCATTAATGTCTGCCATTTTCAGTGTTGCTAAGAAGGTTAAAAAAGTGATCTCAGGCTATTAAGACAGTTGGAATGTGCATCCTTAAGTAGCTTTTACAACCCAGATGGATTCTTACCTTCCTCCTTTTTCATTCCTACTCTAAAATTTGGGCTGAACCTTGGGGACACAAATACACATACTGTAACTTCTTCTAAGGAAGAAGGCCCCATCTGAGTTAAAAAAGGCCTTTGTATTGTCCCAGTGACTGTTCTGGCTTCAGCTTCTGTGAATAAATTCAGAGGTGGGGTTTTTTCCAGTAGTGGGAACTTCTGTATACTGGGTGCTCAAGACAAACATGAAAAAGGGTTTTTTGCTTCTTTACCTTAAGGCTGTGAGACTGTAGAAAGTTCAGTAATGAGAGTCGGATTTATATTTAAAAACATGTTGCTGTAGAATATTTATGCTGCTAGTCCTAAACCAGTTACTGTATGGATAGTTTTTCTGATGTCCATTAGCTCAGAACTTCTGAATATGTAGTCAAGTTGCATGCTGTAGTTAGTCAGTATTTCTGATGTAGTGGGATATTAGAGGTACTGCTTATAAGACAGTACCCATGTGTCAGCAGTAGTCCTTCTGTTCTTGGGGTGTGTATAATCATGCCCTTTAAGCTTCTGTTAATCTTTTCCTGTAGATACTCTTAAGTCAGTTGTTCAAATTTCAGTGTATTGTTTGAACTATTTGGTGTTTATACTAGATGACCTTTAAAGATCCTTTTCAACCTAAATTGCTTTATGATTCTATCAAGGAGTCTGCTTTTCTTTTCCCCATACCTGTTCAGGATCACTCTGGACTTAACCTCTTTAGGTTGCCTTAAATTTAAAGGCATAATCTTTTGTTGTGTGGTACCTTTTTTTGGCTAGAACAAACCTGACCAAATCTCTTCTCCACCATTATTTTGTGCTTGTTCCTCTATGAATGAGTGTTCAAGGAATTTGTAAGCTTCTTGTCAAGTCATCCTAGAACAATTTAGGATTAAAGCCACCAATTTAAATAGAGGTTGTTTTCTTTCCCTGGGGAAGAATTTGTGCTTGGAACTGTAAATTAATTTGTACTTCATTTCATAGGATGGTTTGGTTGGACGGGACCTCTGAAGGGTCATCTAGTGAACCCCCTGCAGTGAGCAGGGATATATACAACTGGATCAGGTTATTCAGAGCCCCATCCATCCTGACTATAAATGTTACAGGGATGGAACATCCCACCACTTCTGAGCAACCTGTTCTGGTGTCTCACTGACCTCACAGAAGAAAATGTCTTCATTCTGTCCAGTATTAATCCTTCACCTTAGTTTAAAACCATTACTCCAAACAGGCCCTGCTAAAATGTCTCAATCTTTCTTACAGGTTCCCCTTAGGATTGGAAGGCCCCAATAAGGTCTCTCTGGAGCTTTCTTTTCTCCAGGATGAACAGTCCCAGCACTCTCTGCCTGTCTTCATAGGAGAGGTGCTCCAGCCCTTTGATCATCTTTTGGCCCTTCTCTGGGCCAGCTCCAACAGGTCCATGTCTTTCCTGTGCTCAGTACTCCAGGTGGGGTCTCTCCAGAGAGGCAGGATTGCCTCCCTTGGGGGGAAAGGGGTCAAACAATCCAGTGTTTTGGCCTGTAGCACTTAATAGGGTCATGTGCAGCTGAGTTTTGCAGCCATCCAATTTTTACCATAAGGTGACTTTATTATTCTTGAATGTAAGGAAGCAGTTAATTTATTAAAATGGGATTAGTGGTTCCTGTATGTCACAATAAGATAAATGATGCCTTTTATAAAACATGTAATGGGAATCCTACATACATATGGTGGAGTAATCATTTAGAAATGTGTTGTGAGCCCACAGTTCAATTGCTAGCTTTTAGGAGGATAGTGAGGCAGGTAATAGAATATTGGTCAGAGGCCATCAAACCAGAATCATTTAGGTTGGAAAGGACCCATAGGATCATTGAGTTCAACCTGTAGCCTAACACTGCTGCGTCCAACAATAAACAATCTCCCTAGGTGCCACATCTACACATCTTCTAAATACCTCTAGGGATAGTGACTCCACCACTTCTTTGGGCAGCCTGTTCCAACATTTGACAGCTCTTTTCTGTGAAGAGGTCTTTCCAAATAGCAAAGCTGAACCTCCTGGCACAACCTTTTCTCATCCTGTAGCGTGTTTCTTGGGAGAAGAACCTGACCCCCAACCTCCTTTCAGGTAGGTGTAGAGAGTGACGAGGTCTTCCCTGAGCTACCTTTTCATGAGGCTAAACAGCCCCAACTCCCTCAGCTGCTCCTCCTCAGACTTGTGCTCCAGACTCTTCACCAGCTTCGATGCCCTTGCCTGGACGTGCTGTGGTGCCCCATTTTTCTTCCTAGTGAGGGGCACAAAACAACATGGTATTCAAGATGTGGCCTCACCAGTCCAGTACAGGGAGACAGTTGCTTCCCCTATCTGGCTGGCCATACTTTTGTGATTCAAGCCAGGATGCTGTTGGCCACCTGGGAACACTGCTGGCTCATGTTCAGGCAGCCCTGCCTCGCTCAGCTCCTAGCAGCTGTCTTGGAACTCATGTGGACCAACTGTTTAATTAAAAATTGATTAAATATAATAATTAAAACAGCACTGAAGGCTTGCAGTGGGTGGTGATGCAATGTGATTTGTGCCCAGCGCCCTGAATGTCAAAGTGAAGAAATTCAATGAAGCGCAGGTAAATGGTGGGAGTATCTCAGGTGAAACAAACTCCTGGAGATTGTGTCACGAGTCTCTGAGCCCTGACGCACGTGGTGGAAAAAGCTAGGTGGACTCTGGCAGCTGTTTGGGAGGTAGTGCTGTTGAGACTGATGGGACCCCCACAGGATGGGCTCATGCCTCTGTGCCAGTCAGGCAATCCTGGGTTGCCCTTTGTGTGCTGCCACCCTAAGGCTCAACACTGATTGCCGCTCAAGGAGCGTAGAGCAGATGGCGACATGTCAGTATCAGACCCTGATGCAGGCTGTGGTTGACCATAGGCTCTTCCATACTGAATTTGACACTAAATTATACTTAGACTACCAGATACGATCTGCTGCATGGTGGCAATCACATTGACAACCATTGTGGCCAATGTCAGTACCATCTAGCAAATCATAAGCACAGCATGTCACATAATATGAATTTGGGGTCACATCATGATGTGTCACCCATCAATGTGGAACAAAACTTTACCAATTTTCACCAAGGTGGACAGCCACCTTAACCCAGAAAAGGGGCATGCATGAGTGTATTTTCATAGCTAGCCAAATGCCTTGTCATCAGTCTGTCTAGATCCCACTGCAGACCAGCCCCCTTTCCTGCTCTCCTGCAGATCAACACGCCTGCCCAAAATCATGTCTTCTGCAACCCACAGAGTGTATATTTGATCTTGTTTAAATCATTGATAAAGACATTAAACAGGACTGGCCTCGATACTAAGCCCTTTGGAGCCCCATTAGTGACTGGCTGCATGTAACCCCATCTGCCAACACTCTCTCGGCCTGGTCCCCTTGAAGATTTTTACCCAGCAAAATGTGCAGCTGTCCAAGCCATGAGCAGCTGGTGTGTCCAGAAGAATACCATGGCAAACTGTCAAAGGCTCTACTAAAGTCAGGGGGCTGGGTATTCCAGGAACAACTGGTGGAAATCTGAAGGTAGCATCTTCAGTACTGGGGAAAAATCGCCAGTATTGGTGGTACAAGGTTCCATGGAACTGAGCAGCTCACGTGATTTTCAGGTAGGTTTCAGGTGTGCTACAGGTGAAGTTTTTGCTACAGCCATCAGAGGGCTCTCACATCCAGGCCTACATAGCTGGATGTGGCTGTAACCTAGATGTCAAACAGCAATTGCATTGAAAACATCATTGGTCAAGGTATGTGCCTGCAGCATACAGACAAAACCTTATAGCGTGAATAAGATTTCCCTTAAACTTCTTATTACCTGATTATAAGCTGCTTATTAGCTTTATTTTGAGCAAATATGCAGAATTGATTTGCTTAGAATATCATAGGGAACCCCCCCTGAAGTAGGTCTTTTTCTTAGATGTTTCACTTCTGCAGATAAAAATTACCCATACAGCACTAAATGTTTAGGAATGTAAATTGAGGTTTCTTGCTTGGTATTCCTGATTCTACTTTCACTAGAATAGAGATCTTTATGTGTAGTTAAGCAGCTTACTTACTGAATCTCTTCTAAGGAAAAGTGTTGCAACAAGAGGTTGTTGTGGGTTAGACCCAGCCAGCAACCATGAAGGCACTCACTGTCCCACCAGTGGGATTGGGGACAGAATTAGAAGGGTAGCTAGAAAATTATGAGTTGAGATAAAGACATTTGTAAAGGAAAAGCAAAAGCCTCGCACACAGACAAAGCAGAACAAGGAATGAATTCACTGCTTCCCATGAGCAGGCAGGTGTTCAGCCATCTCTGTGGAACTGGGCCCCATAACACATAACAAGGAATTGGGAAGACAAACGCCATCACTTCAAATGCCCCCCTCCTTCTTCACCTCACTTTATAGACAGCATGATGTCATATGGTCTGGAATACCCCTCTGGTCCACTGGGATCACCTGTCTCTGCTGTGTCTCCCAGTTTCCCATGCACACTCAGCCTCTTTGCTAGCATGACAGTACAAGAAGCAGAAAGGGCCTTAGCTCTGTGTAAGTAATAACAAAATAACTGCTCGGCAATAACAAAAACATCTCTGTATTACCAGCATGCTCTTCAGCACAAATCTAAGATATAGCCCCATGCTAGCAACTGTGAAGAAAACTACACACAGATATTTACTGGTAAGACACTTCCTGTAAATGCTGGACTTCATGTGGTTTTGACGATGAAATAAGTGTGTGGTCTTTCTATTTGAATGTTACAGTATTCATAAAACCTAAATTGTCAGTTGTGCTTATCTCACTGTTGCATTGGTTATTCCCTGACTTGGGAGAAAGGTAGACTCTGAAATTTTTTCTTAGGTGACCTAAGATAGTGTCATTAATTAAGAGTGCAGTTGTGTTAACGGGTTTTAAAAGTAGAATTTTCAAAGTAAGATAAAAATGATCAATAGTGGTGGAGTTTCTAAAAGGGCATTTCAGTGCTGTGTCACCTGTTGGTAGACTGTGAAGTCGGGGCTGATGAGCTTTGTTCTGCCGTGGTTTCTGGGGACTCAGTAAGGTGCATGGCACTTCAGAATGCCAGGCTGCTAGAACATGGGATGCTGCTGTGCTGTGTGACAGCTCACACTAAAGCCTGCTTTTTGCACTGAGACAGTACTAAATGTGCCTACTGGGCTGAATTAAGCCTGAAAAGGGATTTTTTTACTTCTCTTGCTACATGTGACTCGGTTGTATCTGTTCAGCTTTTAAAAACAGCTTTTTAGGCAGTTAATTTCATGAAGAAATACCTGTAAGAGGTTCAAGAGCCTTGAGCTGGTGAGTCCGTAGATTGAAATAAGAGGTAATCCTGGAATTGACACCTTAGCAAATTTTTCTGTGTCCGGGGAAAGAACATTTTCTATGTTCCTGTGTAAATTCAGGGCCTCTGCAGAAACATTTCACGTCTCAGCGTAGCTGTGGTGTCTACTGACTCCATTTCCCTAAGGTTGTTGGGGAATGAACATGACAAAGCACATCTGCTGCTGAATGGGCTCTTACTCATGCTTTATCAAATTAGTAAGCAGGTCTTAAAGTCGGGCTAGCACTAAAGGCAAAAAGAGCTCCTCCAGCCAAGTGAGTTTGGTTACAAGGCGAGCAGTAGGCTGTACTCATTCTTTAAAATAAGCTTAAAAACTGTTCTTTCAAAGAGTATTCTCAAATAAATGACACTGAAATATTTTTACATTCTAAAGCCTTGGCTTCTATCTCTTTTCCTGGACTCTTTGGTGATTTTTGACGAACTACTCCTGAATATAACATAGCTCAGTGTGGTGACTGAACTGGGCACAAATGAAGGTGTGCTGAAATTCTTACAGGCTAAAGATACATGAGGAGTTAACTTTTTATAGTATTTCTTATTCACATTATGCTTTGTAATACTGAAGTGTGATGAATCTGGCTTCTGTCTGGTTTATAACCATCTCGGTTCTATTTCTGCATGTTAATCTTCACACTGTGGTGGACCCAGCTGTGCAGTCCATCTTTTACACAGAATGGTACCAGTTGCCATGACAGCATATAGCTACCTACTGGTGACAGAATAATAGGCATGTGACTTTTGGGAAGTGTCACAATGTCATATAGTCATCAGCCAGCAGGTGGGGCATTAAGCTAACTGAAGCCTGCCAAATATTGTAATATAAAAAACCCTTTTTCTTGAGGAACGCTGTTTGTCCTTTCTACAATAAAAGCTGTCCATTGCAGAATGTAGCAGTTCTTATTGTTAGCTAATTAATTTTTGCATTAAAAAATATAGCTGTAAGAATTGCTGTGAGAACACTTTGTAGATTGCCAAAGGCTGTATTATGAGTTGCAGTGGGTTTGGCAGAAAGGCAGGGTTTGTGAGCAGGTTTGACACTGGTTCCAAGTGTATCATTGGGACAGAGCTGGGCATTCCATGGGGAAGCAGGACAGGGAAGTTTAAACCACTGATGTATTCCATAGCTGAAAAATTCCTTAAAAATTCCTTATTCGTTAACTCTTTTCAGTTCCTCTCTTTACTAGTACAGTGCTTACAAATCAAATCCTAAATGAACTCGATAGTATTTCAAAGGGGTATAAAGCAGAAAAGGTTTTGTTCTCCTTTTCTACTTGCAGGTAAGTCTAGTTTATTCTACAATTCCAAGAATTTGACAAATACCAAACAGAAATAGAAATACTCAAAACTCAGTATATTTTGAATGTACTCATCCACCTTCTTTGTTCCCTTTTTTACAGAGGTGGTGTTGAAATGAGTAAGAACATGGACCACTTCTTGAAACTGGACACTCAATCTCTGTTCTTGTAAATGGAACACAGTAATAGGCAATGAATGGGAACTCAGATATATGGTTTACCCTTACTACCAGTGCTCAGTGTCACCTGCTGTTTTCAGAGTATCCGAGGACCAGATCCATCTAGGTTGGTTGGAGGAGGGGACATAGTTATCTAGCAGAAATCGTGGATAACTTAATTTTCAGTTGCTATGTGTGCTTCCCGTGGGGAATTATGTGCTCTATGAAATGTTTGCTTTCTTGGGTGACCTTTTCCAATATAAATGACACTTTATGATAGGGTATTATGAAGCCAACAGTGAAACACACTAAGGAAAAAAAAATAGTTAAGGTTCACTTACATTTTTGCTTATCTTGTTATTATAGAAACACTACTGAAGAAGTGAAAAATAATAAAGTATTATTTTGCTGAGTTTCTACATTTGATAGTGACCCTTAAATGAACTTAGTTAAGAACTGCTGTATGTGTCCAGATCCAGGTTTGTCTAGTTCAGTATTGTGTGTCATTATTGGAAACCTGTCTGTGAATGGAAGAGTAAAATGGTAAAAAATAGATCTTTGAGATCCTTGATGCTTGGATTCTAGTAGCTTGTGCCTCAGGTTTTCATATTGTCTTTTATTCTTCCTTTTGGTATATATTGTAGAGAGTAGCAAGGCAGGCTGTCCTGGAGTATTTTGCCACAATGTCATAAAATGCAGTTATAAATAAAAGGAATTGCATTTGCTGTATGAGTCCAATATGTTTCCATCCTTGCCTTTAAGACTTAGTAATGCTTTAACCTAGAAAACAATCCACTGACTTGCAACAAAGCTGTTACTTTAAAAAAAAAACCTAAAAAAACTCAAATATTAAACAAANTAAAATGCAGTTATAAATAAAAGGAATTGCATTTGCTGTATGAGTCCAATATGTTTCCATCCTTGCCTTTAAGACTTAGTAATGCTTTAACCTAGAAAACAATCCACTGACTTGCAACAAAGCTGTTACTTTAAAAAAAAAACTTAAAAAACTCAAATGATGAAGCAAACTTCTTTCATAGATCATTAGGATTCTTTAACAGGTCTTCTGCCATACTCAGTGTTCTGAAAAGAGCTTAAATTCTATATAGAAAAACCCAATCCTGTGGTAGAACTGTCTAAAAAGAAGGCAGTAGTAGTAATACTATGTGTTTATCCCTAGAGATCTGCAGAAGTACTCAGTGTTTGTTGTGAATATGGTAGTTTCAAGTTCTGTGTACATGCTGCCTAAGCACCCAAAAATACCCTGTATGCAGAATGAGAAGCAGCTCCTCAGGCCACAGGACAAGTTAAGTCAGGAAAGTTCTAGTGTATATTATGAAGTATTGCCTGAATAAGATTGTTGTAACAAATGTAGGGGACATGCATAGCTAATGATGACTCTGTGTCCTGAAGCTTTGAGTTTTGGCAACAGATCCTGCTACAATCTACTAGAGTGGTCTCCATCCAAGTGGCAGGGGTCTGTGTTTTGGTAGCAGATGATGCATTATCTCAAACCAGCCTGCTTGGCTTGTAGTGTGCAGCTTCAGAAACTATGAAATTCACGTTTCTGTGTCCGTTCCCTTGCATATGTACAAGCTAAGGATGAAACAGAATTGTATTATGGTACTGTTTGTTATTTGGGAAATAATGCTTTTCAATTGTAAAGCAGGTGTCTCAAACCTAATTGGAAACAGAATTCTGTCTTAGTTTAAGGACAAGAGCAGTTAAGGGGATTGGCCAACATGCCCATTAAGTGCCCTTGGCAAGGCTCTGTGGGAAGGAGACAGAATATCTGTCTTTCCTTATACAAGAGCAAAGTTGGCTTTGCTTTTGTCTGAATAACACAAAAACTTCAGTTTCTTTGACCTGTTAGGAAACTGAAGTTTGCTAACTTGATTTTTGTGATAGTGAATTTTAGAAATATTATTTGCTCTTTCCACCTGTGTGCTGTACTTCATACCTAGTGACAAAGAGAAGGTGGAGCTAGTGGGGAAAATTAATCCCTGTGACTAGTCCCAAATGTCAGTAGCGTTTTCTTACTGTATTTATTACCTATCACAACAAGGGTATACTTTAAATAAACATACTTAACTCTAAGATCAAGGATGAAACTTAATGGTTTCGTTTTTCACTGTTCTCCCAAGTGCACTGCATGGCAAAGGAAGGTTTCTAAAGATTTGCAGCAGGTTTTGAATCTTACCATCCCAGAAAACTAAAATAGTGCAGAAAATATCAACCTTTGCAGCTACAGAAAGTTAGTCAACTAAAATATTTGTTTATTAGTACAAGTGCACAGATGAGACAAGTTTGTTTCATTCTGTATGGAAATACTAATGAACACAGACCTCACATTTATCTTGTTCGAATGCTACTCTTTGTTAATTCATCATGTGCTCAAGCAACTTATCTTCAACACTGTTGGCTTTCTGTCTCTGGTGTCATAAAGTTCTGCATGCTGAAACTAATCCATAGTTACTCTTCTCCTGTTTTTTTTTTTTTTTTTTTGATAACTGAGTCTCTTCGGAGCAGGCTTTTCCTGTCCCGCACTGTTACTTCTAGTTGGATCTCGAATAGAAAGTGCTCTTTGATACTCATTGCTTATACTGCTGCTTAGGAGTCTGGGTTAGATCATGGTCCTTATTCTCTTTTCAAACTTTATCTTATTAGCTATACCCGATCCAGTTGCACAAAGATATCTGAAAAGATTTTACTGTGGAGGGTGAAGCACTGTTTGAATAATTTTAAGTCTGAGAAGTTTGAAGAAAACTTAGGGTAGTTCAGGCCACAGCAATACTTCCGATATATAAAACAATGCACTCAGAATACACAGTTAATGTGCAACTTCTGTGAGATCCTAAGTTTGTGCAAGAGGTTAATTCATTGCAACCTTTTCATTCGTTTTCAGATCATTGCATTAAGTACCGAATTGCCTAGGACTGTATCTATGTAATGTTTATTCAGATGGTAATGAAGCAAACTCTTCCCATAAGTTATTAACACTCAGGCTAGAATCAAGTATTCATAGCCTTAAGATTGTGACCCATTCTAGTCTTTCGCCTTGTCTAGTTACTGTTTGTGCTACTGGAACAGTTGGGCTGCTGCAAATTCCCATCTACAACTTCCTCAGGAGGGGAAGTGGAGATGCAGGCACTGATCTCTTCTCTCTCATGACCAGTGACGGCACCTGAGTGAAAGGCACAAAGCTGGGTCAGAGGAGGTTTAGGTTGGCTAATAGGAAAAGGTTCTTCACCCCGGGGGTGGAACAGGCTCCCCACAAAAGTGGTCACAGCACCAGCCTGACAGAGTTCAAGAGGTGTTTGGACAACACTCTCAGGCACGTGGTGTGATTCTCTGGGCTGTCCTGTGCAGAACCAGGAGTTGGACTTCGATCCTAGGGGCTTCCTTCCAAATCAGGATATTCTATGATCCTATAAAATTTGTGGAATAGTATTTTTCTGGGGTGTATCTTACCTATCCATCTACTAGAAAGGTAATAGACTGTTTAACACTTCATAAAAATTTCATGAATTTTTGCATTATTTAAAGTGCCTGGTTGTCTAGTCCTTTTTCATATTAGTGAAATCTCTCAGGTGAGAATCCCAGGTGACCTCATTAGTACAGTCGGGCACCAGGTATCTGGTAGGTGGAAATTTAAAACTTGGAAAATTCTAAGAATTGCTGTTCTATATATGTGATTTAGCTTAATGCAATGAAGGAGTGGAAACATGCATTGATTGATTTATAGTGCTCTGTTAAACTACTGGAATGTTCAGAAACAGAAATATGTATGAGTATGTATCTACTCCTTATTGATGGTACTAAGTAGAGCTTAGTCTGGATCTCTAAAGAATGGAAAAGGCGCGTATTCCAGCTCCTTCAGTAGTTTAGTGTTTCTTGTTAACATCAGTCTTAGCCTTCTGCACTGGCTTATAACTAGCTGACCTTTTATAGAGGGCTTTCACTTGCAGGTTTTTGGAGCACCTGTGCAAGAGAAACAGCTTGTTTTATGTAATCTGAAACAAATCATAGCTTTGCTAATGCTTGTTAGACTGGGCCTTCTGACAGGGGAAATTTGGCTTCTGTTCTCATCACATAGAGCAATTGCAGCTTTAGTGCCAACTTGATATAGCAATAAATCTCGCTCTGGACAATGGTCCTTTATATGCAGCCATTTGGGGACATATCTGTCCTGTTTCTGAAGGTTTTCCTACAGCTTGGATTTAACCAAAATTATTAATGAGATGAGAATGTGAAATCTGTGTTATCTGTCAGATGTGTACTGAAACATTCAAGAAAGGCAAAATAAATAGGGATGAATTAAATAAATTGTCGGGAATTTAAAAATATAGCCACAACTTTCCTCTTGCTCCTACAGAGGCATATCCCATCAGTAATGATCATGTCAAAAACTTTGTCCACATAATGTTATATAACTATGAATAGTCTTCAGAAATGTATGGCCATAAATGCATTTTAAGTTTCAAGAGTATAGAAAGCAGCTTTCAAAAAGAGCTTGCAAGCAGAAAACTGATTATTAATTATATCTAGCCTCTGCAGCTCCCTAGTAGTTGCCTTCAAATGAGCAATAGAAGCACTTTTAATAAGAAGAAATGAAAAAAAAATTGCCCTGTACCATTAAAATGCTGTAGTGGTAGGACTTGTGTTCAAGTTATTCTTCTTAGGAAATAAAATGTGAGCTATTTTAAATAACTAATTGGGCTAAAATTGTGAGCCAGACTGAGGCATAGGCCACCTCCCTGCTCTGGAAGCCTGGAAAGGCAAAAGTAGCTGCTGCTTTTGAGCAAAGGTCAGCACGTGTGCTGCTGCTAGGACAGACTAGTCTGATTCTCTCCTTAGCAGCAGTATAGGTCTGACTTCACCAGAGCTTTCTAGTCTGTCTGAATTCCTTCAGATTGGGAGGCAGTTTTCCTGGTATTTCTGAGAAGCTATGCCTTAGTTCTGAATAACACCCGATGACATTTCTTTGCCATAATAAAAGAGTTCATCAAAACCTGAAACTTTTAATTTCCGCTCAAGCTTTCATCACCTCTGCGTCTTGAGTGCTCCAGTCTGTTGAAGACTGAAACCTTGAAAGCTACAAAACATTCAAGATCTTGAGAGTACAAGAGTCTTGGAAAAACAAATTGGAACCAGACACAGGTCAGACAGTTATAGATCCTTTCTTGGAGCTACCATGATGGCAGGTTGCTTCGCAAAAAGGAATTGTGCCAAACTAAAGGAGTGGTTTTCCCTACCAATCATACCAATTTGTACCCATTGAGGAGGAAAAGGAAATGAGTACAAGGGAATTATATATTTAGCATTGGTAAAACAGAACTACTTTCTACTACAGGACCCTAGTACAAACTAGAAATCAAAAGTGTTTCTCAGCAAATAAGAAAAAAGTCTGATCCTTGAGTGATTAAGATGTTTCGTAGCAGTTTGCCCAATAAATGAGGAAAATATGCTAAATGACGTGTCTACCTCAAATGGAGCTTAGTTTTTATGATTTTGCATTTTCTTTCATATTTTGTCTTGCTAATAAAAAATTCAGTAGATACTAAACATGCTTTTGCAGAGTGGCAGACAAATAACAAAAATAATTTTCTTTACTGATACTCTGGTATCTGTTTCTGATTAACAGAAGTTAGAATTTAAGTTTTGCTGAATCCTGTTCTCAATGTGATGTTGAAGGTGTCTGTTGCTTTTTGACAGACAAAACAAATTTTATTCTAAATGAGCATTAAGTATTTTTCACACAACTGTGAAAACTAGAAAAATGGGATGTGACTAACTTGAATGCTGGAGTCTAGGTTTGTAGTAAAAATAACAGCAACTGGCATTGCACTGAGTGTCATGCAAAAAAAATTGGGCTTTGACTTAACACTTATGTGGATCTTTCAAATTAGTTGTTCAAATAGTGCTTAGAATAGCGGAGCAAGGGATTATCTGGTGGCATAACTAAAAACACCTTGCACAAGACAGAAATGCTGTGCATGTGATTTCATGCTGCTTTTCACAATATGTAATCTTCTCTGGCTAGGCCAAAGTAAGTACAGATATCTGGCCAAGCAGAATTCTTCAATACCCCACCAGCAGCAATTTACACCTACACTGAACTTGCCTTACTCAGCTGCACCCAGGACTACAAAGTGCAAATAGAAAATGTGATCACTCCTGCTTGTGGTACAGGAGGTCGTAGAGTTCTGCACTGCTAAATGTGTGGATTTACAAGAGAGATTACACTGCCTAGACACAGAAATAAAACATATTAAAGCTCTTTTTAGCTCCCAGGGTAAACTAATATTCCCTAATGGAGTGTCTAGGGGCAACATCTTACTTAAAGCAATAAGGACCTTCAGTTGTTTACAGTTAAATGGTTGTTAGAGCAGTATTTTCTATTTAATTACCAAGTCACTACTGTTTTGCAGGGAGGTGTGTGTATATATATATATATATACACACCACAACTCTGAAATGTCTGGGATTCTTGTATAGGATTTTTTCAAGTTGATTCTTCAAGGATTTTTCCAAGATTACTCATGGAAAAAGTGTTGCCTGTTCTTGGAGTACCACATGAAATATCTATTACAGATAGAATAAATTCTAGATCATATCTTATTAAATCTCTATCAAAATGGTTCTGAAAGAGACAAATAATCTCAAAATATGTTAAAAGTGCTTACTTTAAAAAAAGAATACATGAACACTAGCAAGCCAGAACTGAATTCTGCAGTTCTCACAGTGGTAATCTAAAAACAATAATTTAGATGTACAGCATCAATTTAGATTTTATGCTATGCCTCAACTGAAATGTTTTGATACCAGGCACTTTGTTTTGTTGAATTTCAATATTGGCACACCTAAATAGGTGATAATAGAGATCTATCCTGGTAATCCATCTGCTGCTTCTCTAGTAATTCTGTAGTCAGAGGAAAACATGTTCGTATCAAAAATCCTACGGAACCAACTTTTAATTAAAATTTTTCTCTACTGAAAAGTGCAGGAATGCCATAATGGATTGTGTAAGAAATACCGCATATGTGACCACTCTAAGTTTGCAGACATGTCTGATAAATAGCTGTGAAGTGGGCAGTGGAAAGATGGTTTTGTAGTGCCTCAGTTTGTGCTTTGTAACCCACTGTAAACACTAATTTGAAACACTTCTCATCTGAACAGGACTGCTACTTCATAACAATCTACAGCCATCCAGAATGTTGTTTTTCTAGTGTTCCTTTATGTATCCGAGAAGACTGTGCACCAGCAAAAGTCTTCAGTGTTGTTGGACATCCTTTCAGTTCAACCCCTAAGGTGCAGATCTGCAATTTCTACAGTGTCAGCAAGGTTTGCTGACTAGGATGGTCCTTCTGGAGCCATCTCTGACCTGACATGTTTACAATACAGGGAAAGCTGCACTTTCACTTCTCCCTACACACTTAGCAATCCTTCCCCATATGCTTTAACAGTAGTATTAGAAAAACAGCTCAATTATGTGGCACCCTGATGTGACTGCATGCTGCTTTCTCACACGGTTGGAAAGCCAGAGAAACTAATGAGTGGAGGAAAAATTATGAAGGACAAGGAAAGAGGAAGAACTGTGTGTATCATTAAAAGAAATAGAAAGGATTAAACCAAAACACACAGAAGGAAATAGAAAAAGGAGATGAGTAAAGTTCCCAGACAAAATGCACTGTTAGTGTTTGCTTCATATTTAAGTACCAGTAAAGTAACTTGATTTCTTCATTTACAATGTGTTGATCTTATGCTTTTGGCTACTGACTATTTGCTAATGGTGATAGTTGTACTTTAAGAGGACTTGAGACCACTGGGGAAATTTTGTTGTTGCCTGATGGCACTTGAGGGAAAAGTGGAGGGAGTCCTTTCAAACAGATGTCATCCATCACAATACCAGCATTTAATACAGAAATATTCTGCACTTAGGAGGGATTTAATGTGCCAATGTAGTCCTTGCTTATATCTTTTTACATCATTTATTTTTGCTTATGCACCTACACAGTAGGGAGAGAGATTTTTTAAGTGGACCAGGTGTGGCAAATGTAGTTGGGCCTGCTGTGCACAAGGACTTCAAGCAGTTTCTGTACTAATCAAGGGTGTTTTAGGAGTTGCAGAACAGGTTTCTGGCCTTATAAGGGGAAGTACAATGAAGGTGGTGCACAAAGTTCCAGACTTGGTTCACAGGCATTACATTTGGGGTGGATACATGTTTTTCTGGAGAGACAGGGAAGATGAGGGTGGAGGGTTGCCCCCTCTGTAAAAAGAGCAGCTGGAGTGTATGGCGCTCTTGGATTGACAATTAAACTGGCTGAGAACGCTAAGGATCAAAGGAGTGACTACTGAGGGTGACAGTGGTGGATTACAGACCAGTTACTCTTGATGAAGGTTGATTAAAGCAGCAAGTCAGTGACATCTATGGGTCACAGATTCTGATTCTTGGAGAGGAGTTAATCTTCCTGACAGTTGGATGAGTAACATGGTGGGATGGAAGCAATCCAGCAAACTTCAGGAAGCTTTCTTGGTAGATACATGGAATGGTCCAACCAGGGATGTTGCAGTAATGGATGTTCACAAACAAGGAAAAATTGTCTAGGAGTGTGAGAATAGCAACTCTGGCTGTGGTCGTGATCATACTCTGGAGCTCAAGATCCTGAAGAGTGTGAGGACAGCAAGTCCGTAGATTTCAGAGAGCAAACTCTGGCTCACTTGGGAAACTGGTAAATGGGAGGCAGCTTTGGAAAGGGAAGGGAGAATAGGAAAGCAGGCAGATTTTTAAGGGAGCCTTTTCCTGATGCAAGAGTAACATGTCCAAGTAGGAAACCATGTTGATGAATTGGGATACCAGCTAGGCTAAATGGGGAACACCTGACTGAACTTTGTCACAAAATTATCATGGCGGAAGCAAGAACAGGTTACAGTGAAGGAGTTACAGAAATACTGAAGCACGTAGGGCTGGCGTTGACACACACAAGGGCTTGTGGAATCTCACGTTGCTCTCAAAAACCTGTGTTAACACTAGTGACCTTACCTGTGCACTTGGAAGCAAGATTGGAGCAAGTGAAGAGCCACCAGCAACGGATGAGGATTGAGAGAGGGATTCTTCTGAGAACTTGACCTGTACCAATCTGGCTGGGCTGGGGTTCTGGGCTGTCTCTGAGGGTGCTGGGAAGAGCAGACTGATGCCTTGAGAGCAGCTGCTCTCTGTACTTCATGGTGTGTTTGAGAGGGGGGAGAATGGGGTGAGGAGAGTCCATGATTAGCTAAAGCAAGGCCATTACCAGAAAAGGCCAGAAGGACAATTTGGGGAGCCATGAGGAAATCGGTCCCTGTGAAAATCATTGAGACCCCTTGGAACAGACTTGCTTTTGTGTATGTCATGTGTCTAGAAAGGGTGCCATCATGCCTTACCAACTGTTTTGCCACCTTTAATAAAATGTAGGCATTTGCAGGCATGTGGATGGTAGTTGATGCCATGGTAACTTTAGTAAGGTGTTTGACAGTGGCTCCTGTGCTATTTTTGTATGTGCTTAGGATTCTGTAGACTGGGTGGGTGGACAGCTAGGTGGGTAAAAAACTCATTGTGTAGCTGGAGTCAGAGAGTTGCAGTTTAATGGGTTGCACTTTGCTTGGAGGGTGATACCAAGTGGAATCCTGTTGTAGTTTAACATCTTTTTCAAGGACCTGGAGGAGATGACAGGATCCGCTGTTGCCATGTTTGCACATGACGGCATACTGAGGTGTGCCATCGACAAGCTTCAGGGCTGGGCAGCTGTCCAAAAGGACTTGGGCAGGCTCAGGAACAAGCCAGCATGAACTTTTTGAAATTCAGTAAGGACAAACAATCAGCCTCTGGGAAGGGAGGGCACCTTGTGCAGATCCAGACTAGAGACTGCCTGACTGGGTAGCAGTTCTGTTAAAAGGCTATGGGTATCCTAGTAGGCAGCAATCTGACCACAGCCAACAAAGATAACAACAGCGTGCAAGTAGCTTGGAAAAAGTGACAATTCACACCTATTTGGCACTCATTAGGGCTCTTGCAGACCACCTACTGTGTCCAGGTATGTCATTCCCCTCACAGAATCCATTGCCAAGAAAGTTGTTGGCAAACTGGGACAAGCTTAGTAGAGGGCCGACAAGACCAGGAATGGAACATGTGTCCTGCAAGGAGAGGCTGAGGGAACTGGACTCAGTTGACATGGAGCTGGGAGGGCTTGCCACCATCTGAGAGAACAGGTGTGTTGAAAGTAGATGTTCAAGGCTCTGGGTATAAGGAGCCCTATTCCACTGTAGTGACCTTAGGAGTGGCTCGAGAGTGTGGGGCCGAAAGCACCAAGGCAGAGCCTATGCCAGCCGAGGGAGCACAGCTGCAGTACAGTTAAGAATGGGTCAGGTAGGAAGGTGACCATGGTGGGTCATCTAGTCCAACCTCCCTCCTCAAGCAGGGTCATCCCAAAGCACACGCACAGGATTGCATCCAGATGGTTCTTGAATATCTCCAGTGAGGGAGATTCCACAACATCTCTGAGCCATCTATTCCAGTGTGCGGTCACTCGCACAGTAAAGTTCTTCCTCATTCAGGTTGAATTTTCTGTGCATCAGTTTCTGCCCACTGCATCTTGTCCTAGTCGTTGGCACTACCAAGAAGAGCCTGCCTCCATCTTCTTCACACCCAGCCTTTAAATATTTATACACATTAATAAGCTCCCTTCTTGCTTGCCTCTTATTGAGGCTGAGCAGACCCAGCTCCCTCAGCCTTTCATCGTAAGATATTCTCCAGACCCTTGACCAACTTAGTAGTTCTCCGCTGGACCTGCTCCAGGAGCATCATGTCTCCCTTGTACTGAGGAGCCCAGAACTGCCCACAGCACTCCAAATGTGGCCTCACTAGGGCTGAGCAGAGCCAAAGGATGACCTCCCTCGACCTGCTAGAAATGCTCTTCCTAAGGCATCCTAGGATTCCCTTGGCCTTCTTGGCCCCGAGGGCACATTGCTGGCTCAGGGAGAGTTTGTTGTCCACCAGGACCCGAGGTCCTTCTCTCCAGACCTGCTTTCCAGCAGGTTGGCCCACAGCCTGTACAGGTGCATGGGGTTATTCCTCCCCAGGTGAGGGACTCTGCACTTGCCTTTGTTGACTATGAGACGGTTCTTCTCTGCCCAACTCACCAACCTATCGAGGTGCCCCTGACGGCCCGCACAACTCTGTGAGGTATTGGCCACTCCTCCCAGTTTTGTACCATCAGCGATGATGGGAGGAGTACAGGGTAGCTGTGCCGGGGCCGGGGTGGGGGCTGAGGCAGGCACTGCGTGGGGGACTTCCCGCCCTGGCCGGCGGGCGGAGCAATCCGCCTTCGGGCTGCGCCGCTGGGGCAGGCGGGAAGCGCGGCTGTCCCATCCCTGCGCGCCTCGGGCTGGGCGCGGGGCTCTCGCCGCCGCTCGGAGGAAGAGGAAGTGGAAGTGGCCGCGGCCCCCGGCCGGGCTGAGCGGGAGCGGAGCCGCCGCCCCGGGCTGCGCCGCGCAAACTTTGTGTCGGGCGGCGGGGCCGTGTGGCGGGGCTGTGTGGTGGCGCGGCGCTACCCCGGCACCTCCCTGTCGCGGAGCCGAGGGGGGAGCGGCCCCGGAGCGCGGCGGGCGGGCACGGGCGACAGCCGGAGTAGGAGGAGGAAACGCTGTCAGTGGAGCCGGCCGTCTCCGCCCGCTGGGCATCCTTCAGCACCGCCGGGCTGCGCTTCGCCCGCTGCCTGCCCCAGGTACCGCCGTGTACCCCTCCGGCCCGGCGGGCAAACTTGGCGAGGGGGTGGAAGGGGGTTGCTGCTGGGCAAGGTTGGCGTGCCGGAGCGGGGAAAGCCGCTCCGGGTCTCCGACTCGTCGTGGTCCTCTGGCTCCCGAAGTTCGGAGCGGGGCGCGGGCTGGCCGGCGTACCCGGGTTTGGAGGGGCTGCTGGAGACTGGCACTGCGGGGGCACTGCCTCCGCCCGCTCCCCGGGCGGGTTTCGGGCTCTGTAGCTGCTCCGAAGGGTGCGCTCGCGGCCATCCTGCCGAGGGGCCAGAGCGGAGCCCGCCCGGGAGCGCGGCGGGGCCGGCGGGCGGTGCCGTCCTGTCAGCCCCGTGCGTGCGGAGACCCCGGGCTGCCCGCGCCCGGGGCGCACCGGGGGCGGCTTCGCCGGCAGTCGCTTCCAGCCAGCGCGGTTACCCGCGTCCAGCCCCCGCCGCGGTGAGGCAGAGCCGGGAGAGGAGGGAGCTCGGAGAGGAGCCGGGTGGGTGCCCGCCTGCTCGCCCAGCCCGGCGCCGCTCCTCATATGCCGGGCACCTGGAGGCGGCGGTGCCGTGCCACCGTGCGGCTGGCTGGGGTCTGGGACTTTACAGTCGCTATTTTCCAATTTTATTGCCTTTTAAAGTCCGTGATATTGTTTCCGCAGGTTTTTCTTACAATATAAAGAGGCAGGGTGACTAGGGTTCAGCATTTGTGCGTATGAGTATGAAATATATCTGTCCTCTCCGGTTTGTCTGAATTCTTGTCAGAGCAGTCTCTTCTTACAGCCTGTGTATTTCTGGAAGAGGGGAATGTAGTCGGATGGACTTTACAGGTCTTCTGTGATACTTTCGGCTTAGTCAAATAATTAATGGGAGACATTTGTTTTCCATTACGCCTGAGCGTGCTTCCCTCCAGAGCGCTTCCAGCTCGGACCACGGAAGGAGCTGAGCCAGAGGTTGCTGTGTGGCAGGACGGGGAGCGGTGCTGGAGTCGACTTGGTAGTCTTGGTAGGAGTGACTGTTGTGCTAAAGAGAATGCTGGATTTAACATAATAAAAATATACCTGACAGAACGTTCTTGAATGTTTTCAGCCAAAGTTTGGAAGCTATGGTATGATTGTATACAGGTTCTGTTTTTATTCCCTTGAAAGAAAAGGGCTTGTTCATTTATTTAGTTATTTATTTAGTTAGTTAGTTAGTAGGAGAATAACATTATCAAGATGTAGCTGGCTTCTAGTTTACAAGCGGGAAATCTTTTCATGCATCTACTTTTATGTTTTATTTTTAATGAATCAAATCCCTTTCAGCTCCTGATATTAAATAACAAGTTACTGGGAATAATCCTCTTTTTCACAATGCCAGTGGTCCCATTTGTGTATTTAATTTCTGGGTTTTTTCTAGGGAAAAAGAAAAGTCTCAGAATGGAGGATTATTTTAGGAATCTAGTTTAACCTCAAGTTAGTTACATTAGACAAGGGGCTTTCCAACCTCTTGAATGCTGGCATTCCCCGGTCAGAGAATGAGAATGTAACATGAAATGAGTATATACAGCTGTGATTAAATACCCAGGGGAGTTCTGAGCTGTGGTACTGGGGAACACAAATACCATATTGGGTATAATGAACTGGCCTTAGACTCCGTGGTGGAAAAGCTGGGGTCACAGACTTGTGAAGAATAAAAATCAAAGTCGATGAAGTCTGTATTTAAAATACGTAAAAAATGCATAACTGTTATTACATCCCCAACTTCATGTGAGATCCCACAGCTTCGCACATGGCACTAGAGGTTCACTTTACCTTTTTCCCTTATCACTTTGGGGTTGGGGTTTTACTCCACAGCAAACCAGCAAAAGGCAGTAAACATAGCACTGTCAAGTCTGTCTAGTTTTGTGTTCGTCCATGGTTTTACTCACTGTCTTGAAGCAGCTCTGCATACATCTGTTTTTCATGCTGTTTTCTGTGCGTTCAGAGTGGTGTGGGGTTAACTTTAAAAGAAAGTGGGATCCATATGTAATATTCCTATGCATGCTTTCGTCAGGTTCATTCAGTCTTTATTTTCTAGACAACATATGTTAGCTGCTGTGATTTCCCCTAATGTTCTTGAGAGTAGTTCTCTAGCCTTTCTTAGCATCCTGGTAGTCTCCTGTCTTGACATGGAGGCAACTTCCTTGAATGTTTGCACATGGTATTTTGGCATAAATTTTACCTGTGCTTTGTTCAGTGACATTTAACACTTTGTTATCTTGACCAGAAATAGCCTGCCTGGAAGTACTTTTTAGAAATATGTGGTACTGTCTGAATCTTTTGCTGTGCTGAAAGACAGTATTGTGGTATCACCAGGTGTTAATTCCTTTTGGATGAGCGTTATGGGGTGATGTGGATGGGGTGGGAAGCAAGGGTCTCCCACCAACCTGCTGTTCCTCAGATTGCTCCCCAGCGCTGGCACAGCACTTGCCTTACTCCTCCACCAGTTCTCTCCGATCCTGTTTGCTCCTCTCCCTCCCTCCCTCTTGCTCATGTGCACACACACACAAACCAGCTTTGTTTCCCTAGAGAGGGTTAAGCGTGGCTGGTGGCAGGGAGCACACAGAGGTGGCCTGCTGACCTGCAGGCCTGGGGACAGCACAGAGCAAAATAAGTGTGTTCTGCAGGGCAACAGAGTTGAGCCCAAGTAAGTGATGTGAACACTGCAATAAGAACAATAGCACCTAATAAGAGTTTGTTGAAATCCTGTTATCGTGCTGGCGTGTTATTTGACATGCTGCATGCTAGGGCTGTACTTTCTTTGTGACTTGTGTATACAGGTTCTGTCAGGCCAGTCTTTTCTAACTTTACTGAATCCATATCGCTTTTATCTGTGTATTACTTTGCTTTCTTCCTAAAGGTTAGGAACTCTGGAAGCTAGACTAGAAGTTGGCCAAATTATGTTTTCCTCTGGTTTTTTTTTGTGTAGTCAGTACATTTTCTTGTCTCCCATGGAGACAGTACCAAACCTGATGCAATAGTTTGGTTTTTAATTTTAGCAGTTGGGTCTGCGGCTCATCATGACAGGTCTTCCAGAGTTTTTGGTATGAGTCCAGATTAGTCCTGATTTGTGTTCTGCTTCTGTTGAGTTGTGGTATCTTTGGCCTCTCCAGCTTGCCTTGGCTTCTGGCACATTTTGCTTTATGCTGGTGTTTCTTGATCTGAGACTGTAGTTTCCTCTGCTGAACTTTGTTCCTGTCCCTTAGGCTCTCTGCTTATTCTACCTTTCCTTCTTCATTAGGTAATTCATCTTGCTGTATCTGGAAACTTTCTTAATGGACTGTCTTGTCACTTCCTTGGGTTCCAAGTTCTGCAGATACTCATAGTTTGAACATGTTCCAGACCTCCCCTGTGCTCCCATCCTCTGACTGTTCATTCCTGTTCATCTCACTAACGAATTCTTTAGTTTTTGAGATTTGCTTTTTGAAATTGAAAACCTTAATTGCATATTTATTTGGGTTGCTCTGCAGTTTAATTTAAATCAAATCAATCATAAAGGATAAATCTGGGATTATTCTTTCACCAACCTTCCTGTAAGCTGAGATTAGTTATCAGCCTCAAGTCTAAAATCCTGACAGCACTGGTCAAATTCATAAGTATATGGTAAAAAAAATTGGTCAGCTGAAATATCTGACTATAAATGGGACTGATTGATGGTAATTGTTTCTTGTATTTATAAGCATTTCAGAATGTTTCAAATTCTTTGGTAAACATTAGTTACTTAGGCACAGATCCCTCCCCACAAATAAAAATTATTGTAGTATTTATGGAATATATGTTTAGATATCTTCCTGGATGGTAATACTATTGAAAAAAAAGACCAAGTGGGTGTCTCTTGGTAAGGAATTTCCCTCTTAAATGGTGTAATCTCACAGAAAAGAACTATGCAGTGGTAAGCCAGGGTGGGAAAAATGAGGATAAGTCAGGAGCATGTCTCAATTCTGGGAACTGGCAGAGGATCATCTTAGTATCCTATAGTGCTCTCTTTGTTTACCTGTACACCCAGTTTGTCAGGTCTGGTGTTTTTAATTCTGTGCTTCGGTTATGCTGGCTTTCTTTTCCTTGTTATTCCTCCTCTGCTTTGTTGCTTTAACTATGCTAGGAAAGGGACTCGACCATCATTTGCAAGCTCTCTCAGGGTTTGTTTAGAGCTGAGTGGGGGACTAAACTCTCTGGTGTTTTGTAGACTGGGAAGGATGCAAGAATTAAGTGACCACATGCCAGCAAGTGAACTGAGCATGAAGTGCTTATTATTTTGAAAATGGAAAGGTCAGGATCGCAGGAGTGAGGGTTTAAGAAAATAAGCATGTCTCATTACTGCACAACAAATGTGGAGTCCTATAATTATTAGTAAATGCCTTCTAGCATCCCTGTGAGGTACCTAAGTATTACCTGTGGAAGGAAGAACGAGGATGAAAGGGCTTAAGCAAAATCAAGGGAGAAAACCTATTTATATATTGCAGTTATCTTGTTTCCCAGCTGCTGCATTCATGAGTGAAAACACTATATTCCATAATTTTGTGGGAAGAACTTTAGCAGTAACTTAGGATATGTATTTTGAAAAGTAAATTAATTCATGATAAAGCTTACAAAGTTATGTTCGCTATTCTTGGACAATAAATGCTTTAAATATGTTAATGCAAGAAATCTTGTTCTCACTAATTGTGCTTAAAAACAAGCTGACAAGCATTAATTTTCCATACAGTACATTTTCCTTGGATGCCACTGTAAGTGCTAAAATTACCTTGTTCCTATTTCAAATGGTAGTGTTTTACACTTACACATTTGTTAGAATATTCAGTCTAATGCTATATACTTAGCAGTTGACTCTAATATTATAAGTATTTGAAAGAATTGTTTAGGAATTCTTTTCAAATCATCCCTCTAAGTAGTCATTGACATAATGCATTGATTAGTTGAAATAAACTATTTAGCCAATATGTACTTAGTTGATAAACATCCCTTAAATTACTTACTCTGGTAATCTATTCAAGCTTCCATTAGCCATGTGGTTCTGTTACTTTTCAGTGTAATTTTCATTATTATTCCTTGGAGATAGATTGTTATGGAGTTTCATGAAAGGATGGATCAATAAATTGGAAAATTAGCTTCATTTGTTCCCCAAAAAAACACCAAAAGAAAATCAGATAGAAGGCAAGGGTTTTTTTCCATATTTTCTTTGTGCTCTTTTCCTGCTGAGAAGGAATCCTGGGGCCTGAATCACTGTTAATAAGAAAATAAGTTGTTAGCCACGTGGTATGGTTTTATCCTTGTTCTTTGCTAATTCTGAACTTGTTGTATTTCATCTATTTTGAACGCACAGTACCAATGTGAGAAAGCAAATCCAAGTTGCAAGAGGGTATTTTAGCAAAGCTTAGGTTCAGAGATCATCAGTTGAGAACTTGACACGTCTCTAAAAGAGCTGTAAACATTCCTATGATATATTCAAGATATGTTCATTTTCATGGATCACATAGGTGATTAAAAGTGAATATACTGTTGGCTTTTTTTTTCTCTCACTGAGGACAATTTGTTGTAATTTTTGGCTATTTTTCATGGCAGAGGATGGTGCCAGTTTCAATAAAACTTGTACGGAGAACGAGTGTTCAGGGGCAAACTATTTGCCATGCAGGGATGGGTTTCTGTCCTGTACGTCCAGATCCTCCCCAGAGCTCCTTTACCCCTAAAATAAAGGACAGGGGAGAAGGTGGCAGCAAGAAGATTTATTCTGTGGCTTGTGAGTTGGGTGTTTGCTTGGAATGGACAAATCCTGGGTTAAATTTTTGAACTCAGTTTGCAGAAGGAAGCTGCTCCTTTCCTAACCAGTGAAGGCCTTTGCTGTCATTCACAACAGAATCTTAAGAATTAATGGACTGGGCTTTGCTGCTGTTCTGCAGCTCATTATACCTTCTATTTTTTATGCTTTGCAGAACTAAAGTGAGGATACAGACTAAGAAAACCCAACCTGTTGTGAGGTTTGGGTTTCAGTTCTAGTTTTATCATCATGTGGCTGAACACATGAACAGTTTTGAGATCAACAAGATCATAGAGCACGTGTAAGATTAATTTGCAATCTAAGTAAGTTTGTGAACAGAATTAGGTTTTCTGGCATGTGTAGTTGTAAAAGCCCATAGCTAGATCATAATTTTAGTGGTTAATGTTCTTCATTAAATGTTACTTTTTCAAGGTATTTTTTCTAAGTTGATAATTAATTTCTGCATTAATGAGAAAGAAAATGCTTGTCTTATAGCCTACAGCAGAGCAAAAAATTTTGAAAATTTGGCAGTGTTTTTGAAGGCATGTTTTTCAGTTTACTAAAAGGTGAATATTAGTGATAATATTTTGGTTTAATATGAATTTTAAAAAGTGGGATTCACATGCAGATATAGAAAACCAGTGTAAATATATGTAGTGTGGTAATCTTAAGCATCTCTTATAGCAAAATAATACACCTGCTGAGAAAGTGGATTGAAGTGGGTTTAGGTTACTTTGAATGCATCAGTGATGAACATTTCTTGCAGCACTCTTTGATAACTGCAATGTAGAAAATGAAGAAGATGAATAATGTCCTGTTGACAACTAGATTTGTAACTGAAAAGCAAGGAGAGATTTTGAGATTATGGTGAGAAGACTCTGAACAGCACTAACTTTTCTGCAAAGGAAAGGAAGAGATGTTAACTGATGTTAAAAGCCTTTGAAAGGTTATAAAGCAAGCTGTTCTAGTAGGAAGTTTGTGTGATAACTTTCAGCAGAATTTGGTGATTGAGTGATGACTTGTCATACACACATCAGTATATTTGAGAAAACCTTAAGTATTCCCAAATCTGTGGGTTATTTTAATACTTAGACTCCCATCTTAAGTAGGAACTTTATTTTTAACTTTTTTTTAGGATTTGTTTTTCTACTGCTGCAGCACTTGTATCCTAATTACTGTGGAAAAGATTGTGACGTTGTGAAACTTAATTTTTTTCTCCTGATCCCTCCTTTTTTTCAAGTGAAAACATCCTTTTTTATCGTCATTTTCCATATGTGTGCTCTAAGTAACATAACTGCCTGTACTTAAACAAATGTGAGGAAGCATTTATCCTCAGGGATACTGATTGAAGTTCTAACCAAGCAGCACAAAGGTGAAAATCATTTCCAATAAGCAGTCACTCAGGGAATTAACTAAAAAAAAAATGTATTCAGTCCGTTCCCAAGTGGGCAGGTATCTCCTGCTGAGTGGTCTGTGGGTTGTCACTGTTTGCAGAGGTCATTGCTCACGTGGGCAGTAAGGGTGGAGCAGCTTTGTCCAAAGGGCTGAGAAAATATTCGTTGGAGAGGCACAGGAGAGTGTCTGTGGCTGCTGCTGCAAGCGCAGGCTGTTATTTTCCATTTTCACCCCAATTTAAGAAAGAATGCAAAACTCGCCGTGATGTGAAGTGCTGAGTCCCCAGGGCCTCCTTCTGCAGCCATCACTGTCTAAGAGCCCTGTGGATGTCAGACTGTTTGTACAACTAAAGGTTGCAGGTGTTGTGCTTCAGAGACCTCTGAAATGGAATTTTTTTCCTTATGAAATGCTGTATATTTATGATGTATAAAAATTACCAGGCCATCGCTGAAACAAGAAATTTGGTACACTTGCCAATACTTACTGCTATCTTAATTCATCACTAGCACAAGTATACTGCTAGATGTGTTCCATTAGAGTTCGTGGAAAAGTGCCTAGAATCTTGTTAGGCTTATTAATATGCAACATGCATTTATGTATTAAGATAAATAACATTTTAGACTGAAGCAAGTAGTATTGCACAGGCAAAAGAAGAAGCTGCTGTATATATGAGAAAATAATCCTTTATTTAATGGTAATCGTTGTCATTGCAAAAAAAAAAGTAGAACATAATAAGATCCTGAGGATTTTTAGCCTTAAATTGAGTCTGCACATCTATTTCATTTATAGAAATTGTTGAAATAGTTTTCATTTTTTTCTCAAAATAATCAGGGAAAGTTGTTTTCTGCTGGATGAATCTACCAAATATTGAAATTTTAGGGGTATATATGACACATTATCCATTTTTCTCAATGCAAATAGGTCTTTCTAGCAAATGTTTTTTCTGCTTCCAGGTTCTGTGTGATCAGATATTTACCATATTACTTTTTTCGAGTTTGATGTGTTGGTCAGTTCTATTTTGATATATTTATTAGTGACTTTGCAAGAAGATGTAGGTGTGCATTTATGGACTCTGTAGTTGGTAAGAAGGTGGTGGTACTGTTGAGCCCAGAAAGACTTTCAACTCTTTGTTCCAAGGGTGTGGGAGAATGGGGTAAGGTTATTACTGAGCAGTAGAAATGCAAAGAAGCAAAGTTATGAGGGATGAGTTGGAAACTTTTCAGTTAGCCATGTTGGATAAAAATAAAGAGAAACAGGTTCTTTGTCTGGTGGGAAGTTGACAGTAAACTGTGAATGTGATGATTCAGCTGTGAATGATGATTTTAGGTGCAGTAGGTGTGTTATTTGCAGTAGAGACAGGGAAGCATCAATGTTATTTTAATAAGCCTTGTTAAGATCTCATTTTGAGCATATGACCACCTGTGTTCATGTAGAGAAATGAGAACAGCGATGCAAATGAGAGTGAGGGGGATGATGAAGAGAGCAGAGATCCTGTCTTGGAAATGGCACAAAGGGACTTGAGCACATTTATCCGAGAAAAATACGGCAAGGGATTTGGTAACTACTAATAAGAATGATTTCACAAGGAAGTGTGAGGAAGGAACAAAATTTATAAAAGTTAAAGCACAATATAAATTAAAATATAAGTAGTTTTCTGCATGTAGTCTTCAAATACATTGGGCGTGGAAATTTGACTAATTTTCTAAACATTCGGGGGATGGAGCTGTGGCATAAGCTTACAAGCAGCTCTTTGGAGATGTGGAACCTGAACAAGGTTTTCATTGCCCCTTTTAGGTTTATTAACTGTCAAGGTGAAGGCAGCCCTGGTCTGTGACTGGACTTTCTCAGGTGCTCGTTGCTATCTGTCAGATATAATTGCAGGGAGGCTGAACACTGGTCTTCCTGGTGCTCCATGCAGTGTGTTTATACTGAATGGACCTCATGCCTTGAAGTGTCTGGGGTGGCCTGTGGGAGCCACTCTTTGTTACTGTTTGTTCTGCATTTCTCTCCTCATCCCCAAAGCATGAGGCAAAGGCAGGATGTTGGGTGGGTTGTAGTGAAAAACCTCAGGTGCTTACCTGGTGTGTCTTCATCTTTTCATACTTGCTGCTGGTTGAAATAATTTGCTTCAGTCCCACCAGCATTGTTGAGAGGCGTTAGAGGGTTTGGATCATCTGAGTATTTTCACCAATTAATTCTTCCATTCCTTCGTACTCAGATGAGCCATAATGTGCAGGAAATTGAGAAACATTTACTGTGGAGCAGGAATGGTTGTCAGGAGTAATCCTTTTAAATGTTGTGGACTGGCAGTTTTTATATTAAAGAGAACTGGATTTATCTAGTCCAGTTCTGTGGCCAGGTGCCTCTTCTGTTTTGAAGATGGATTCTGTAAAGTGCCATTATTTCCTGTGGTTTACCTACAAATATGAGGTGGGAGGAAGTGAGGTTGTTCTCTAAATTCAGGTAGTTTTCTGCAGAGAGAACTTGCTTTTTCCATTGAATTACAAGGCTAGATACTAATTTGAATGTAACAGAGATCTGTGTAAAAGTTAATACTGGTGCTCTCTTAGTAACTGCATATATAGAAATTAAGTTGTCAACCTTAATGTTAGCAAGTTATTTTGCATTTTCAGCTACTTTTTATAATGGAATCTGTGTCTTCCAGAGTGTACTATTGAATACATTTGAAAGATACCAAGTACATACATCACACTGCCTATTTTCCAATAAAATAATAGTATGCCTGAGAGTTGATATGAGTAGTATATACTTCAGTTACTGTCTGAGCATTTCTTTAATTATATGATTTAATGTAATGTGAAGGTAGCTTGTATTTAAAAGTTAAAAATCACCGTAATGTTCTAGTGTGGCGCATGAAATCAGAAAGAAAAAAGTAAAAATTAATCATGTTTATACATTTTCCCTTTTCCCTTTCCCTACCTCTTCATATCAGGAACTGCTGAAATGGGTTGTGGATTGAACAAACTAGAGAAGCATGATGAAAAACGACCTGGTAATATCTATTCGACTTTGAAGAGGCCCCAGGTAGAAACCAAGATAGATGTTTGCTATGAATATCGATTCTTGGACTTCACGACACTTAATGATAGTAAGTACACTATATTTTTGTTTAGATGTTTTTTCGATATGAATTATCATGTTAATCACTCCATAATGTTTTTTGAATAGTAGTTAAGTTTTTAAAATGCCTTCGGTTTCTTTAAGTAAATGCCTTCTCTTTAGTCATAATGCTTCCATGCAGAGATCTTAGTGAGAATTTTGTGTTAATTTTTAGCCTTAGGGCTAGTTATACGTTACCAGATTTTAGGTTCTTTTATCTACTCCTCCCCTCCTTTTAAAAATTTTGTTTTCTTGAACCTTTTAGTTAGTTATTTTAACTATGATACAGATTTTTGTTCCCTTAATTTGCATTTTATCCAAGTTTATATGGTAAAGCAATTCAGGTCTGCCAGGTTATATACTTCACTGCTTTTTTTTCTTCCTACCTTGTGCTGTCTGGGCTGTGTCAGGGGTATTTTGAGAGGCTGAAGTTAGTGTTTTCGGTTTTGATAATTTGCTTTAAATAACTCTTAGGCGGTTACAGATACTTACAGGTGCACCCATGTAGATGGAAACAGGATCGTGGGAGACACTTAAGATCTAAAACATCAAAGGGGTGAAGATCCAGTCTCATGCAGTTTTTACCTTGTTTTTTTTTCGTCTGTCTGAAACAGTCTTGTTTTAATTCACGTGACAATTCATAGATACTCAAGTTTTTTCCTTCCTGATTGACATCAGGCATCTCTGCCAGTATTGCTCACACCATCGTCTGTGCCCTCTTTCACTTCAGAATTAGCCTGTTCTACACGCAATGACTCCTCACACCATTTGGAAATCTGAAGCTTGAGCAGAAGGCTGGGACCTGCTTCTTGCTATATATAAAACAACACAGTACCAAAATCTGTTAGAGCTGGCTGGCGGGATGCCAGGTAGAGCCTCTGTGCTCTTGCCCTGCAGTGTGCTGCGACTTCCCTTGTTTTGCAAGTCGGGTCAGAGTCAGAGCCAAAGCAGTGCATCTCTCATGGTGTGAGACAAACAGCTGCTTGATGAGACACCTCGTGCAGTTCAGCATGTCAGCACAGAGTGGTGGGAATTTGTTGCCTTTTAAAACCTGCTGCAAGTAAACTTGAATTTGAAAAAGCTGGAGTGGAATAGGTGGTTGGACAGGACTGTGCTCTTGTAGGCAGTGTGGGAGTTGAGAAATTTTGTCTTTGCAGACTTTGAATGCTTGTCTCCTGTAGTTGTGTTCTCTTATGTTTTTTGATACACTAATTGGGATTCACTGCTGTTATTGAGAGCACCAAGCAAATGGCAGAGGAATTTTTTTTTCATGTTTATGTATTGCAGTTGTTTCGACATTTATGTATTTTTATTTCAAAGTGAACTGTTTATGTCCTTTGATAGTTTGACAGCTTTTACTGAGATGTACTGCAAGCTGTGTCATTAGTGAAAATGAATTAATATTGAGGACACTCTTCTGTGGGCTTTTCTGGAATGTTCATCACTGTTCTGTCTGAATGTCTCACAAACTTTAGCATGTGCATTCTCCTGATATTTCATGAAATCTCATCTTTGGCACTCTGTGGAGGAAGAACCAGTACTTGGGGTAGCAATGTGGCTTGCCTCAGGCACAGAGGATGTCTGGTACAGAGCAAAAAATAAAACCCAGGCTTTCCAGGTCTAGTTAAATGCATAGGTTTGTTGTAAAGCATACTTGTACATTTTTCTTACTCATCATAGATTGTTATATTACGATTTTAGGAGGCATGGGTTTAGAGAGACTGTAAGTAGGAGCACTTTTATTAGATTCTTTGGCTTGCCAAATAGCATAAGCTCTCCAGCTCCCATTGAGTTCTGCTTTGGCATGTTGTCCCATCCTTCCAGTCTCTGAAGATGTCAGCGGATAGGCAGATGTGGAGGGGGTGGAGCTCTCGTTCATGCTCTTTCTCCTTAGTATCGCTTATGACTGTGCTCTCAGGATTGGCAGGGCACAGCCTGTGGCTGTGCAGCTCCCTCCCTGCTCTGGGCATTGGCTGTATGCAGGCTCACATTGCACTATGCAGTGTTGTGACGTTCCAGGTTTTTCTCTGCATTGCTGGTTCATGTACACTTTTGCTGACAAATAACCTGTGCAGATAACCAGTTAACAGTGTGTTTCTCCTATGTGGATTCGGAGGTTTCTAAGAATGAAATGCTCATAGCTGTGTAAAAAGAACATTTGGATTGTGATGCCCATCTGTGAATCTACTTTAGCCCTTTCAGCGTGTATATATATCCTGACATCATTTTTTCCTCAGGTTTTCTACTTCATTGGGTTTTTAGAATAAGCCATGTTAAATCATGAGTGGCTGCAGAGTATTTTATTGTATTCTTATGCTAGGCCTTATCTACAAGACTACTGAGCCTGGCAGGGCAGACAGGTACTCACTTTTCTCTGGAGCTTTTCTATAAAGTTGACTGCTCTGATAACTAAATCTTTCACAAGTGTTTAATCTTAATGGTGAGAAGAAGGCAATTGCCTCCATGTTGCAAGTGCGAGCTAATTCACAGGTTACTGCCAGAAATTTTCCAAGTTCTTAGCATTTCCTCATGTGTTCCAAAAGCAGCTATTTTTGACTTTAGGCATAAAGGTGGGTGCTGGTGTATTTGCAGTTTAGAACTGCGTATATTCACAAATCTGATACCCAGATAATCAGAGATCAGTTCCAGAATGTGGCATATGTTTAAACTGTGCTTTGTCTGGCAGCTAGGTGGATGTAAATTTTTGCAGCTATATATGGGGAAATGGTGCTCTCCTCTCTTGCCCCTGTCAGCCCTGTGACTTGATTTAACTCATATATCTGGCAGGTTATGAAGTTTTTTTGTTTGGTTATCCTCTGCCATATCTATGTCTTCTGGAAGGGTCTGAAGAATTCTGGAGAGAGTATGTTGTCAGGAAAAGAAACAGGACCTTCTTTAAATCAGGACAGAACATTAAGAACTCACAGAATCACAGAATGAGTGAGGTTGGAAGGGACCACAGTGGGTCATCTGGTCCAACCTCCCTGCTCAAGCAGGGCCATCTGAGAGCACATTGCACAGGACTGTGTCCAGGCAGTTCTTGAGTATGTCCAGTGAGGGAGACTCCAGAAACTCTCTGAACAATCAGTTCCAGTGCTCAGACCCATGCACAGTAAATAAGTTCTTCCTGCTGTTCAAGTGGAACTTCCTGTGTGTCAGTCTCTGCCCCTTGCCTCTTGTCCTGTTGCTCAGCACCACTGAGCAGAGCCTGGCTCTGTCCTCTTGCCACCTTCCCTTCAGATACTTATAGGTATTGATGAGGTCCTGTCTCAGTCATCTCTTCTCGAGGCGAACGAGCCCAACTCCCTCAGAGTTTCCTTGTAAGAGAGGTGCTCCAATCCCTTAATCATCTTTGTCACCCTCCACTGGACCTGCTCCAGGAGCTCCATCTCTTTCTTGTTCTGGGGATCCCAGAATTGGCACAGCCCTCCAGATGTGGCTTCACCAGGGCGGAGCAGAGGGGCAGGATTGCCTCACTTGGCCTTCTGGTAATGCTCATTCCCTTAGCATCACTGTTAAAAACAGGGATAAAATACTGTCCTGGTGATGATTTTTCTGGTATGTTAACTATAAACTTTGCTTGCTTGCTGTCTTTGGTTCCTGTTTAGCTTCTGACATACACAGCTAAAAGAATGTAAGGAAATATGCTCCTTTAAAAATTATTTTCTGAACTTTTACCTTGTTTTGCACTGATGCAGATGTCCAGTGGAAAACAGTGTTTGAGCACTTACTTAAGTACTGTATAGATAATGCATAAATGCAAAAGACAGAATTAAGGTTGCAAGTGTAAGTTTCATTTTTACATTTCTCAGTGTTACAAGATTGATATACTTGAAAGTAAAGTGTCTAGGGAAAGATTTTCTAAGCTTTCAAGGAAGGCAGGCTATGAAGAACCCATCAGTTTCCATTGTGTGCCACAACACTGATAATTTTCATGGTTCTTCAGAATTAAAATGGTTTGATTTGCCACTCTTTTACTTCTTAAAAAAGAGTAAAAATTATATCAACAAAGTGTTATCTAGTGTAGATTGCCCCTTGAAGAATAAGAGGCTCTTTGCTAAGGCATTTGAAACCTTGAAGTGGGAATGCTTGTTTTGAGTTGTTTTCCTTATAAATCTGCTTATGAGCCAGATCTTTCTTGTTTCTGCTAAGGTGGCCTCTTCCAAGAAATCAGTCTTGTCTTCCATGTTGTCCCTTGACAGTGTCACCTGTCTCCCTCAGGTGAAACCACACCAGTTTTCACCCAAATTAAATTGATAAAATCATCACACATTTTTACTTGTGCAGAAGACATTTTTGTATTTGTGAATTGGGTGGCCCTTTGCTGGTTCAGCGAAATGTCAGAGGAAGTGCAGAAGAAGTTGCCTTCTCACTGCCTCTGAGATAATACTAATGCTAAGTGGCAATGATTGAATTTCATAACAATAAAAAATCAAGGAAAATAAAAGACAGCGTTAGATTAATGTTGCAGCAAACCTTTTGCTACAAAGCTGTAAGAGACAAGTTAGGGTCTATTGTTTATACTTCAGGCCTTTACTGAAAAAACCCCCCAAGCAAAAGATCGCATCACCTGCCCAAGAGTAAAAAATTGTTTCTATTTTGCATCCCTCTCCTTATAAATAAAAGTAGGTGAACAACAATCCTCTTGTACCTCTACTATCTCCAAGTTTTATTGGAAATAAGAGGCAAGTGGTGAGCAAACCTTAGGAGGACATGTGCTGGCAAATGGAATAGCCTTAATTTAAAGCCAGCCATGTTTTCAGCAGTGCCTCCACGGGATAAGATGGTTTGTTTTACTTTGTTTTGTAATTTTATTGAAAAGGGAAATATTTCAATAATCTGCATTCTTTCCTTGCTCTTACGTACTTATTTTGGAAAACTGTACTTGCAACAATAGATCATACCGAAACTAAGCTAGCTTACTCATCCTTTATTTCTTTTCTTTCACCTCTTTGGTTATGATGACCTCAGAAAAAATGGGAATCTGATAGTAATTTATCTCTTCACTTCTCGGAATAGTGTGGACTTTTTTGGTATTTAGGGGGATTTTTTTGACTGGCTTGATTGGATTTTTTTTTTTTTTTTTTTTTGCTTTGCTTTACGTTCCTGTAGTAATTCATTGGCCTGATGAGTTACGACGGGTTTTGGCCTTGAATAAAGTTGGCATGAAACATACGCTAGCCATGTGATGAGAATGGAATGGGGGGTATAAATTTTTTTAAATGGGGAAAGGCTACACTCTGAACAAGCCGTTTGTGCTATAAAACCACTAAAATCCAGATGTTTTGATGGAATGAAGAATAGCAATACTTCACATGTCCCAAAGAAGTTTTTAAGTTATAATGTGAATATATGAGCATATGGTTTTTATCCTGATTGTCAAGAATTTGTCTCTTTAGTATAAAAATTTTAAAAACCCCACCATTTAAAAGTTAGGTTATTAGTTACATTTCAACATTCCCACCATGTTTTTTGCTTGAATGTTTTAAGTGTTGTAGTCTAAGGATGTGTGTTTTACCAGGACAGTACTCCCAGTTTAACAAATTTACTACATACCTAAAACCTTCTGATTTGAGGTGTGTGTGCATGTCTATATATATATAGACATATATATATATGTATGTATGAATGCATATATATATGTGTGTGTGTATATATATTTATATACATATAAAAAATTTGAAAGTGTATCTATCTTTCCAGTTCTGACAAGCATATGGATACTTTACCATAATGTTTTGGAGCCAGTTATATTGCTAAAAACCCACTTATTGCAGTCTCACTAAAATTGCTATGGCTGGGCTTTTGATTTTTATTGGGTTTTTTTCTAATACAAGACAAAAATAATGTATTAGTGTACCTTTATACAGGACATTATTATATTAGAATCAATAGTTAGGAATATATCCATACTGAAATTTTCTTTAATTTAAGATTAAATTTCAATTGTATGCAGACTTAAATTAATTAAAAGTCCCTCTGTTTTCCCCTTGGAGAAGGAAGGAAGTCTGATTCAAGATTGGAAGTGTCATGCACTGGAAATTGTGCAAGTAGAAGCATTTTCCTGTAAAATATGTATGGATTTTTTATCAGGAAATTCTTTTTGCTGTAGAACATAATACTTGTTGACTTCAGTGCTTACCATCTCTTCTTATTGGTAATTTTTATATTATATTAAGCAGTTATTTGTACCTGGCTTCTGCTTTCTGTTTCACTTCACCATTCACTTGGGGAAAAAAACCCAGCCCAAACATAAAAAACCCCAACTCCAAGCAAGTGGCTGTGTGACTGAAAAAAGAACAAAACCTGCAACTCTGTGTTTGCAGGTATTTTTTGATTTAAGACTAATAAAAGCAAATGTTTCCCCATTGGTGAAGTTATTTAATTTTCTGTTTTCATTTCTGTAAGCGAAAGAACATAAATTAGCGTTCAAATTTGGTATTTCAAGTTGACCAGGTCTGTTACCACCATTTAGTCCTCAGGAGTGATGAAATAAAATTAGCACTGCAAAATATTGTTAGGTTATTTATGAGATGTGATAACTTGAACCAGACTGTGTATAGATCGTCTCTAACTGACTAAAACAATGCTTCAGAGAAGATTAATAGTTGACAGGTTCAGAGCAGAAAGAGGATGAGCAGGAGAGGCCAGTGGATTGCATCTTTGTAGCCCAGATTCTGCTTGTGCTTCCCCTTTGTTAAAGCTTTGTCCATGTGCATATCCCATTCAACTTAGTCTGATTATATCCCTGTGATATAAAGAATCAGCACAAGGATTTTGCTGGATCTGAGCTTCAGTCCTATTTATTAAAGCAAATACGAAAAAATGAAATGTTTTGGTTTCTCCTGATTTTTCTTTCAAGTGAATTAAAGTTTGTAGCAATACGGAATCACAGAATGTTCTGAGTTGGAAGGGACCCCCAAGGATTATCAAATCCAACTCTTAAGTGAAGAGCCCATGCAGGGATCAAACCCATAACCTTGGTGTTATTAGCACCATGCTCTGACCAACTGAGATAATCTCAAGTAAGCTGTCGGGACTTACCACTCTAAGTCACAGCGAAATGAAACATTCCTGCTGTAGCTGTTTATAAAGCTCATTTGTGTGTCTTGGGAAATGTGTAATTTGACATAAAAGGAGCATTCCATATGTTAGGAGTTTAGTAAATGCCATAAATTGCATCATAAATATAATTGCTTTAAAGAGTCGTTAGATTTGAACTTTACTGTTTTTAAATAAGGATGCATAACTGTTAGATGTATTTTAGTTTCTAAATGGGAGCTCTGCTTTCCATAATTATTGTATCTAGATCCTTGTTGTAGTAGACTGCATGCACACACTTTTTCTTCTGACATATATCTGTATCTGTACCATGTCATGTGCAATTCACAGACACATGTATTGTATTTTATACATATATATTATTGAGAGGGGTAATTCGTGAGAATATGAGCTTTCAATCACATTTTACTTTATGGCTGCACTTAATTATACCATAGCTTTATCTAAAAGAGCTTTATCTAAAGTCCTGTGGTGACTGTGACAGAACTGGGAATAGGTCCTGGGCAGCCCATTGTGCTGGTGGCTACATCATGGCCTTCAAAGCACTGTTCTCACTGAATCTAAAGCAAGAAGTTAGTCAATATTACGAATTAAAACTCCTAGCCTGTATCTTAACAATTACATACCTGCACAAAAGCTGTGCCATTTACATAATTTCGAATGAAAAAAAGCATAAAATTTGCTGGCATTTCTTGTCGCCTCAAGATCCAATTGTACTGTGACACTGCTATTTTGTGTTGGAATAACACATTGTAGACTAGATGAAGGCTTAGGCACAATATGGTATGTGTGTTAGAACATCTCAAATATGTTAAAGAATATGAGTATAATGTGTTTTGGAACTGTATTTTCAACTTGTGATTGGAAACGTAGTATTCTTTTAGACACTTTTATGGAATTTCACCCCAAATACATCTGGGGGTGTCATAGCCACTCTTTCTGTGTGGGTTCTGCGTGTGTATTTAGGCAGTGGATATGTGTGACACAAAAACGGACTAGGGAGGAAAGGAATATCTGCAGGATGTTGTTCTATTTATGCCTATTTCATGTTGTCAAAAAGTGTGTGCCACAATAGTCATGTTTGTGCTAACTTTCTAGTCTGCACTCATTCTTAGACTGAAGATTGGGTTCCAGTAATACTCCATTCTTACCATGCAGTCATTGATTTTATCTACTGTGTTAGCTGAAGGTTCTTCTTAATGTAGTTACTGAGTCCTTCCAAGAGATACATACCATACGTCACACTTACATGAATGCTGTAGTTCAATGGCATCATGGAAAAATACAGATACTATCTAAAATGAGCTCTTTACTTCCAAGAAACCTTTTCTTTTTATCAGCAACTCAGGAACTGCACATGATCTTTCTGAGTGGCCATGTCTTTTCTTTGGCCTCTGACTTTGCACATTTTTCCAATCTTCATGTGGTTGTTATCCTTCTGATGCTGTTCAAGAGCCAAGGAGCTAGACTTGGCAGTCTGCAAGGCTGGCAGACAGGCATCTCTGATGGAACGGTGAAATTCTTCAAGTCACAGGGGCCCAATCCTGTTCTCTCGAAACAAAACTTCAACTGTGTTTAACTGAAACAGGAGATCACACAGTGGCTTGTAACTTCAAATAGGAAATGCCTCATGGTTTTATTATTGGAGAGACGTGATTAGGAGCCATCTCGTGGTAATCTGCGTAGTCTTTCTAGGGCTTGTTGCTACAAATTCCTTGACATTATCCAGATAAAAGATGGTATACAAAATCTATGCAATATTGTAATGGAGTTCTTAACATATTTACAAAGCAAATTATTGTTGTTTGGCTAAAATCACATGCAAATGAAAGGTTTAGGATTGGTTAACCCGGAGGATACTCCCTTTGAGAGAAGAAAGGAACTCTTAGTGCCAAGTGCTCTTGACCTTGAGATACTGAAAGCACTGAACAGATGTATGCTCGCTGTATGAGATTTTTTTTTTTTGTTTGCATTTATATTTCTCGTCTTCCTATATGAAGAATAAAGAGTATTGTGATGGAAATGGTGTCAACATTTAGCTATTTCACATAGCCCGTAACAGTGTCTTGGTGGGTCAGGCCCAAGGGTCCACGCAGCAGAGCACAGGCTGGTGTCAGGCTGGTGTGTTAAGCCAGTAGCGTGATGCAAGAGGAGTACACAGCCAGGCTGGAGCAATTGCTTCTGGGGAGTTTACACTGCATCAAATGTGTTTGAGGGTTTTACTTTGGACAAAAGTCAGTGTCCTGCTGTACACAGGACATCCCATGTGTTTCAGAGCAGCCTTCAGGAAGGGTATCTGAAAAATGTCCCCGTCTGTCTTGCAAGCCCATCTGGGGGCCACTCCAGGAGGTGCTGTTTTGTCCCAGTGCCTGTCTCACGCTTATGACTGTACTTGTCACTGCTGTGCCAGTGACACTTGTAAAGAGATTTCACATTCAGAAACATGTCTAATTTCTGTTCTACATCTGTTCTGGGTTTGTTTTCCATTCCTTCATTTTCGTACATGCTCCCATTGCAGCTACTGTCTCATGACTTCTCCTGACTTTTTTTTTTTGCCACTGGCAGCTGTGGCAGCTACTCTATGGACACACTCCAGATGAGCTGGCTACCTCCTTCTTCATCCCTGCCTTAGTCTGAGGATGAAGACATGGACTGTGCTTTACATTCACGAGTTTTCACTCTTCTGCGTGCTCTGCCTTACACCCACTGGAGGGTACCATGGGTGTGGGACACAAAATTGTAGGGCTAGTGTTTGCCTCTCTGCACTGAGGATGTTGTGGTAGGTCAGAACTTGGTGTTGTACAAGCTACAGCTGTGACTTGACCATTGCTGGATGAAATTTTGGGAGTCCAAACCTGCTTTCACAGGTGTGGCTGTTGCCCTGTGGTCCCATGATTGCAGTACCTGTTGGTCAGTGGCTACCCAGTCTGGGCAGGGAGGGCAGGTTTGCTGTGGGCAAAGTCGTGAACAAGGTCTGCAGTGTCATCCTCCAAACACTGTTCCAAACACTGCCCTTGAAGAGAGGCTCAGCAGAGCTGAGTGTCTAGAAGTGAGATCCAGTCTTTTCCTGGCAGCATTTGGCTGTTTATCCCTTTTCTGTGGGCATAGTTACTTTGTCTTTTGCTTGATTCTTAGTGTCTGTTTTGACTTTTCTCCCTGTTGGCAGATGCCTTTGTCTGCTGGTTCAGTGGCCCTCAAGAAGTGTGACAGGCTTTGGACTGATTTTTTTACTAAGGAAAAACATGGCTGAAAAGTAGCAGCAGCAGCACACCATGTGGGAAAAAGGAGGGGTGGGAGTCAAACTTGTGCCCTGCTCTTATGAGAAGTGACAAAGGAGGGTGAACTGACAAAAGGAATGGTGATAAAGTCTGTCTTTCTGCTCCCCTGGCTTGGAGAGAGGGGACTTTTAAGGAGAAGGAAGAGGAGTAGTACAGTCTGATTAAGTCCTGCAGTATGGAGATCAGCTTCCCCCTACTCTCAACAAGGGAACATACATTTCTCCCTGGGAAGCATCTGTTCCTTCTTTTAGCTTGCAGAGGAAATGGCCCGCCAGTCCTGTTTCTAGGCTTTTGGCTGAAGCACCCCGTTCAGAGGACTGTGCCCTGTCAGCTGCTTGATAGGCTGTCAACACTCAGCTGACATGTCAGCTCGTATGAAGCTCCAAAGGGTCTTCATAGCCAGAATCCTTCAATCCTAGAAACTGCCTCCACACTCTTTCCCACAAAAAACCGCAGCAATCAAGATATCTGTCAGCCTTGTGATGAGCTATAACATCCCTAGCCCAGGCTCCCTGCCATAGCTTTCCTGCCGCTGTGCCCCAGACAACACAGATGCTTTAGGCTTCTCCCCTGATAAAGTGGAGTGGAAGGCACAGCTGAACAGCAGTGGGTCAGAAAAAGAGTTCAAGCAACACCTTGGCCAGCTGTATTCTCAGAAAAGACAAATACACCCAAAGTTACAAGGAAAGTGAAAATGAAAACAAAGGAGGGAAAGTGGGATCTGGAACGTCAGGAGCAGGGACAAAGACAAGAAAAAAGGGTAATGGGGTGCTGATATGGCCTACACCATAAACATTCTCCAGTGGACCAGCATAATCGGAGAATTAACTGGAGCAAAATTTAGCCTCACTTTGGTGTCTGACATTAAACCTACAGTTGTGGGGAGAACATGGGAGGTATGCACCCTATCTGCGGGCTGCATGTTGGAATGGGGAATAAACGCAAATCTTCCAACATCCTTCCATTGAATAGCACCTCCCGCAGTACAAAATGAGCATCCATTCTGTCTGTATCTCTGCAGTGGATCACACACAGGGCTAAGAAGAGTTCCAGGAGCAGGACCGTTTTGGTGCTGCTGTTCCTCTTAGCGGGTATGTGACCTCCTAAGTTGGCTTTTCATGAGTGCAGAAGGAAAAGGCACTGCCCTGACAGCTCCTGCTACCTATTGCTATGTCTTGCAGAGAGGTAGAACCACCCTAGCCTGCACCAGTTGTAGGTCACGGACATGGAGACCCCAAATATTGTGTGTAGTGGCCAGAGCTGTGTTCTCATGTGTTTGGACAGGGAAGGGCTTCACAGCAGCACCTCTCTGTGTCTGGAAGCCTGAGAGGCTGACGTTAGCCTGACACTTACTATGCCCTGCTCACTTTATTGCCAGGATAGATGTGAACACTCGTGCATGGTGGGAAGAAGAGAAAAGATCTTCAGAAAGGAGGGAGCATCACGGGAAAGTAGAGCAGATAAAATAGGGGGAGTGTATCAAAGGACAGGAGTAACTGAACACATAAATGAAAAAAACTTGAGGGTCACGGGTGATTGTAAAAATGGAGGGACAGATAGCATTTGACACGTTTAGCAGGAAGAGAAGACATGGCATTGCATGAGTTCTCAGTGTTTTGGGAGCTTTCCTGTGCCAGGGGCATTCCTTTTTGTTGTGTTGTATCAATGAAGCCCAGCAGGGACTGTGGCTGTCATTCTGACAGCATTTACTATTGAGTTCTGCCTAAATAAAACCCATGGTATCATGCATGGGCTGACACATGGTCTTTTAGTGAAGAAGACAAGTTAACATTTCTGGATTCAGATCCCTTTTGGGTCTTTCATGACAACTTACTTTTTTAAAATTTTATTTAATCTGAGTGACATGAAAAACCTCCCCTGAATGTGTTAGACTTCATTATAGAACACGGAAAGGTTACTTTAAACCTTAAAATTGTATCATTGCTAGGAAAGATCAACGTTCAATTTAAATTTTGTTTGAAGAATAACCTGAGAACATTTAGATAGTTTAAATCTATCACGTCTATTGTGCGTGGAAACTGCATGATTTCTCACTTTCTTTGCCCCGTTTTGTAAATATGTAGAATTGTTGCTTTAGCAACAAGCACAATTGTGACTGCAATTTAAATTAAGGTTGTGAGTATTGTACTCAGTAAAATAATGTAGTTTGCAAACCTTAATGATTGTGTTTGAAGCGTTAACTGTTCTTCAGGTTAGTATTCTTACAGCATTTGTGTGGGTTTTGTGTGTGAATGCCTGACCTGCATTTTCTTTACCTTGACTTTTATATAGAGAGAAGCATTGATCCTATGTCCATGAAAGTGCATTATCTGCTTGAGACCTTTGTTACTGTTTTGTTTTTCAGTGCCTGTGTGTATGTGCTCAGGTGATAGGTATCCTAATAAGTCTGTAGAAGATGTAAGCCAAGCAAACTTCTCACATTGAGCCTGGGATAATGCTCTTTTTTGCCTTAGGTCTCAATTTAGTGCTGCATTCCAGGTGCTTGCTGGTTCATGGCTAGTCTGCAGCAGTTTCAGAACTCTTCAGTATAATCACTTGGTGAAATACCATTTGATCATTACTATGTTGCAGCCATAACATATTACAAAGCTGATAAAGATTGATCCAGGCCTCCAGATTGTGGCCTTCTCTTTAAGCAATGAGGCAGCCTGGAAATATATTCATGGCTTATGCAGAGGACAAAAACTTATTATAATTTGCCAAACACTGTGCTAGTCTTGTTTCCAGTTCTCGAACTATCTCCTTTGGCACTCATTCAGGTATCTTGGCAAAGCCCTGGCACTTGTTGCATATTTTTGTACTGTATCTTAAACAGTCTCAGTGACTTGGCTTTATCTTAGTGCAAATGTGCAATATCCTGGACTTAAGAGGGGGCCAAGTGATGCAACTACTGCACGAAGTGGCAGCTTGCTTTATGTGATGTACCTTGCACACCCAGCAGACTCTTGGTTTGTGTGTAGTCATGCTTTTGCAAACGTTTTGATACTTGTGACACACTGTCCTCTGTGAGAAACTTAGGATGAGCAGCAGTGGCGGGGAGTTTCCGAGATACGAGGTGGCATATGAGAAGTTTTGGCTGAGTCCAATGCTTGCTCAGCAGCCGCTGTAGTGAATTGGTATGGCTCTTCCTGCTGTGTGGTAACCCATGCCTGTGATAAGGTCTTGCACAGGAACTGCAAGCTTAAGGCTTCCCAGCCAACTGGTTTTTGCAAACACTGCTTGTTTCGTATAAATGGAGCTCTCTTTAGTTGAATTGTACAGAATTTGCAGCTTTCCTCTCCCCACCCAATAATCATCCTCTCAACTTGAGACTTGCTGTGATTAGTGACTAGCTACAGATTCTTCTTGAAAGAAACAGTCCTTTCAAGGTGAAGAGAATCTCATTAAACCTTTGCTGTGAGCTGCAGCTCTTGATCAGCACACGAAAGACAAGCTTGACAGTCATCAGGTGAGTTAAGAACTGCAAAAATATTATCTGTCTCTGTTAAACAGCCATCAGTTGAAAGAGTTCATCTCAGTCGGAGAATACAGAGGCTTTTGCGTACTGTGTGGCACATAAAAAATTAAAGACATCAAGGATGTGAGAAGTCCTAAAGGTGCCACGTGTTTCCAAATGAATTGATGAAAGGCCTTGAATCTGAAAGAGAATGAGGTATGAGGTTTACAAATAAACAGATGGCATTTTTGAGAAAGTTAGAGATAAGCCAGGACATGGTTACTGATGAAATACAAATAAACAACAGGCTACTGGTATAGTTCCTCTTTTGCTAAACCCTTTGTGGTGTTCTTTTATTTGAACAATTATTTCCTGAATTTCTTAACAACAACTGATAAAGGAATTGACAAATAGTCCAAAATTGCATGGGTTAATTTGCTAGCAGTTATTGTACAGATTATTAGTAAGCAAAAAAAATTAGCATCTACTTCTATCTCAAATCATAAAACAAAAGAACAAAAAGAGAGTGACAGAATAAATGGTCTTTTGTTAAGTTATTGTCTCCTAAAGTTTGGAACTGTGTCAGAATTGCTTGTTTTGTTTTGTTTTGTTTTTGTTGTTTATTTACTTAGGAATGCTCAGCTCAGATGCAGCATCTGTCTTTCTTTGCAATCCTTCTACCCTATTTTTCCAGCTGGGTTGAATGCCTTGATGAAGCCTTTCAAGTGATCAAATAGATAAAATTGTACATATTCTACGGGATTATTTTCATTGTTCTTCACCACATGTTCACTGAATACAACGCTTTATAATTGTGAGACTTTGTTTTCAAGCTGCACTCTTGCACTACTTGTTGTCATTGTTTGTTTCGTTTGTTTTTTTCTTATAGTACACTCTTGTGAAAAATTGGCCTTCTCATCAACAGATACTTCCAGGGAAGCCTTCCAGAAACATTGGTGAAAACTCAGACTGCTTTATCAGTGATATTTCATTATTAGCCAGTAGCAGTTCTGGCCTTTCTTAACATAAAAAAACTCAGAAATGGTTCTCTGTTTTGCAGAATCCACTTAGGACTAGGGAGAAGTGAAAGTGTCTTGCACGTGGGCTGTCATATGATTAGAAGTTAGAGCCACGTGAGGCTGCCTGTGACCTCTCTTTGGGTTGCATTACTAGGAGCAGCAAGAAAACAGTATTAGCCAGAGCATAGAGACACTGTGCTTTGCACTCTTCCCCAGATTTGCTTCTGAGGCATTGCCTGTGCGAGGAGGAGCTGACAGGAATAACAGCCAGCAGTTCTGTTGTATGCACACTGTGAATGTGCATTGTCTCACACCACTGTGCCACCTACAAAGTTTATTTTCCATTCCTTGTAAAGAGAACTGAGAAAGTGACCTGTTTATTTGCTTCTGTGTTTTGTTATTTAATCAGTAAGAATGTGCATTTAAGAAACTAATTTTTCATGTCACTAACCCAAAAGGGATTGTATCCAGGGGGTAAGGGAAGTCTTAGATCTTAAGATTGTCTGCATAATGCTTTTTAATTACCACCTTCATACCATGAAAGAATTCTGTCCCTGTTGGACAGGACATCTGTTATATCTTTATTGCATATACTTGCTACTTTGGGATTAGATTATATTAACTTCATTAACTTGTTCCTTAGCAGCTTTGAAGGTAAGGTTTCTCTGCTTCTTTCCTTTTAAATTCCAAGAAATGTAGTTGCAGCACTTCCTCTGACAGAACTACGCTGAGAAATAAGGGTAAAACAATGCCTTCTCATAAACTCTTGGAGAAATACTTTGCAAAATTGCAGCAACAACCATTTCATTGCAAAATTTAAAAATAAATTAAAAAAATACAATTTTTCTTAGGTCATTCCATTGTAATAATGCTTGAATTTGTGGCCATTTTCCCATGACCCATATTAAACAATGGATTTCCATGCTATCTGTATATTACTGTGTGGGAATTCTTCATTTGAAAACAGAAACTGGCCACATTTTTCTGAAACGAGGGAGCAGGAGTTCAGATTCTGCAGAGTGACAGGAAAATTTGCTCTAAGCAAAAAAAGCAGGGTTTTTTTGCCAAGAAAAACTTTTTTCTTTAGTAAATCCATCACCCATGCTCTAGCAGACTTGCCTAAAAAAACAAAACAGTACTTTTGGGAAGTGCTTTGTTAACTTCTAACAGCCTTTTCCACTACTCTTTGGCTTTCTATCAAGTGTTCTTGCCAAGTTGAAGTGATGTGGTGTGTTTGGCAGTGACACACTGCTTTTAGGTGCCAGTGGTGAACTATTGCTTGCTAGTAGTTTTCAATATTCTGTGAAAGCCTTATCTCTGTTAAATACACTGTTGGGGGTGTTAGAGAAGGCAATATCCCATAATACCTTTTGCAGGATTTTCTTTTCAGGTCCTTATTTTTGAAGAATTTTTTTTTTCTGAGAGTTTGTAGGTGGTAGTGTGATGGATTTGCCTGTTTTGTTTCTGAACCGGTTTCCTAGGGAAACGAGTTAAAAAAGGCTCACAGTCTGTCTGTCTCATTCCTCCAAATAATTATAACCGCACAATTTCAAAGCAATTTGTGAGAAATTTAGGTTGTTCCCAGTTTTGTGGAAACTGGCAGTTGGGCAGAAGACAGAGACCTCTACTAATCAGGGAAGGGTGAGGAGAACCAAGTCCTGCACGGACAGCTCACTGACCAGTGAGCCAGTGCATTGCTCCAGTGTAGCCACATAATCACTGTTTCGCATCAGTTTGAGGAATCCAAGGGGTGGGAAGAAAAAAAAAAAAAAAGGAAAATTTGAGGCTGTGGCAGCAAGGTTGAAGGACAAAGCTTCATCAGTGGGAATCACTCTTCATTAGCTAATGGAAAGAAACTTGAGTAGGAACTTGTATAATAGCACAGGTATCAAAAAGTCAGCTAGAAATGTTTTATCTGGTACTGATTTTAATCAGGTCTTTGACCACCTTTGTGTACCAACAGGGTTGGCAAATGCAAAAACATATTGACTGTAACGTAGGTCCTCTCTGCATAGCTGGAACTCTCCCTTACCTCCTTTCACACTTGCCTAATTCATTGCAAAGTAACTGATCCATTTGGTGATTCCATCTTTGTGTCTTCTGGAATTAGTTTTAGTTTATGTGGTCACTCCAAAAACCATATATGGGATAATACACGACTCTTCCACATGCCAAATTAATCAGGAACCACTGCGGAATTTACTTGATAGGGATTACTGCCTCCCTGTCTTTTCATATGTTCCTATGCAAATCTTTGCGCTTTATGTCCGGGGTTTCCCGTGACAGTTTTAAACAGTGATGATTTGGACCACAAGGTCCTCCTCTTCAGACCTGTTTTGCTTCAAATACCAGAAGACCTTTAGTTCCAACTGGATTGCTCCCTTTGATGCTGTGGTGTAGCTGAGATGTCCACGTGTAGCTCACTGGTGGCACTGAGAACAAGTCTCGTGAGGGTGATGCCAGATCTGCTGTGACAGTAAGATCTTGATCTTGCTTTTGTAGACACAGACTCTTCACATGAAATTCACATACCCTACCAGAGGTATTCTTACAACTTGGAGAGGTGGGAATATATTCCTGTCACCAATACAACAAAAAGTAGAAGTGTGAGGCAGGAGAGCTGAGAGGAATAGTAAATACTTCTTGGAGAACGTCTTGCATTTGGTTTTCCATTGCGGTTCCCCAAGCAGGCCTAGCGATTGGAAATGAAGCCAGATCTGATTTGCTTTTATTCCTTTTTAAAATTTGGTGTTTTCCTGGAAATTTTGATGGAGTTAAATGGCTCAGTTTTGATTCTGTGGGTAATCTAACAGCTGTTGTGTTTTCTGGGTCTTTTGTAGTTGTCCACAGAAGTGTTTGTCTTAGAATCACTACAGGGTAATGTGTTCTAAAAAAACCAAAATGCATTATAATGCCCTTTCCTCTCAATTTAATTTATCTGTCCCTGAATATCTCCTGTTTATACTGAATTTAATAATGTATCATTCTCTTACCCTGCTTTCTTTTTCAAAAGTAACTAAATCTGGGGGCAAAATCTAATCGAGAATACATCTTCAAGTAACACTGCTTGCTTAGTTATACAATTTGTGTTACATTTTTGGCTGCTTTAACACTTATTTAGTTTTGCCAGCAAAGCTGAAAACAATTTAAGAGACATTTGTGAAAAATTACAGCATTTTCTAAATAGGAGAGTTTGATTTAATGGAGACCAAAAGAACAGTGAGAAGTTACACTTTATGTTATCTTCCAAATGAAAGAGACATATTTGGAAATGTCTTCTCTTTATCTAAAATATATAATATTTCAAGCCAGGAGAAAAATAAACAGATTCAAGTCACTATCATACTTTACTTACTCTAATTTAAAATACTAAGTGCTTAGTATCTACCACTGCTTTTTGAAGAAAAGGAGTATTATTGGTTGATATGATCAAGAAATGAGAGTGTCTGAAATAGCGTGATATATGGACTTTAGTGACAGAATTGGAAAAAATCCTTTTCTAGCTTTTAAAAAAATAAACAAACTTGGCATGCAGTATCATCCTAAATAAGATTTTACAAGAAACACCTACTACAACAGAAGGGGAAAATGCATGTGAAACACTGGAGCTTATAAAATGACAAGAAACAGAAACCAGCAGGTAACATTTGAATAAAGCCTTCAAGCATTGCTAAAGCTATCTATCCTTTTCTGTATATATAATGCAAAGCGTTACATATAAAATATATATAGGCATGACCTGCCAAGAGGATTTTGGTTTCCCTGGAGACTATCACTTCTCTGTTGCACAGGTTGGCTTGGGGGATAAGAATTATCTTGATAAATCCTAACCTTTCTTCCTGAGGTTATTGGATATGTCGATAAATTTAGATCTTTGTGTTGAAGGCTGAATTTGTAAAATTCAGATTTTTAAAATGTTCTCTAGTTTTCAGTTATTTCTCCTGACGTGTAGTTATTATATGCAGCAATTATCTAGTGAATTGGGGAAAAAAAGAAAACCTTCTTGTAATACTCTGATGGTAGTTTTATCTTCTTGTTTGTCTGGTTGTGCCAAGTCTTTGATTTTAATCACAGTTATCAGTGTATCATGAAAAACATGCACCAGATCATAGCTAGTGTATTCAGCCAGTTACTACTTTCTTGGCTTCTTTCTCCTCCCTTTTCCTTAAATGCTTGAAATCCTCTTGTCATTTTTCAGCTTGGAAACCAGGCTTCAGTCAGATTTATTGTTATTAACTCTCTTGTGAGTATGGAAAGAAATCCCATGGAATGAATGCAAGCTACTTCGTTCATCTCTGCTTGATTAAAATTGAAAACAGTAATCTCAAGGTTGGAAATACATAGATTGAGATATGAACCTTTCAGCTTTTGAACTCCTTAAAGAATCAGCACATGGAGCATTTTATCGACAATAGGATATAGTGATTTGGAAAGCTAAAAAATGCTAAAAATTCCATTTCAGAGGACATTTTTCTCATCCAGCAAAGTATACCATAAAATGAATAAATTCTGTGTAATTTGAAACTTAATAAAGTAGGCAATTTTTTGTACCCATCTGAGGATATTATGTGTGCTTTTTACAGGTTTTTTTTACTGCAATGCAAGTTTGTTTTTTGTAAAATTTGCCAAGAAACCAGTGTTACTTTGTTATATTCTGCAGTTCTAAAATCTGAAATGAAAATTTGCCAGAAATGTGGAAAGAACATTGAAGTGAAGCATAAAGCAGAGAGGAGCAGAGTAAAATGAAAAGGAGAGGGTTATACCGGGGGGAAAAGACAAAATAATATAAAAAAGTATGGGAGGAAGGGAATGAAAAGATTCTGAAGGCTGCAGAGTTAGCTGTGAAACTTGCTAGTGTTCGTTAGTATTGCTGCTAAGAAAAATGGCAAGCACATTAGCTGTAGAGAGGGTCAAAGCAAAAAAGATGCATCAGCCCTCCAGGTTTTACAATGTCACCAACTTCTAAGATATCAGAAGATCTCTTCAGTAAGTTGTACTATTTTTTGCTCGTTGGGTAGCTCCCCTTTCCCTCATTTTAAAGTATTTGATTACTGGCTGCGTGCTGTGAGAGACATGACTTGCTGCACCGCTGGTGGAAGTGATGGGAAGTCCTATTTCACTGCTTCTTAAGCTGTTAAAGTGGGCAGCGTTCCGTGTTTGACTTTGGCAGCTGAAGTACTGCCATCAGAAGATTCATTTCGTGTCTAAAGGCTTTAGGACAGGGTATCAGTACTTTTTTGGAGAATGGAAATATATGGGAATTAATATGCTCACCCTTCCTTAGCTCAGAATTAACCCCTTCTCGCCTCTATAATTCAGTGTAATACTTGTCTCTGGGGTTTATAACAAGTCCGTATGGATAAAATGTAACTTTGAACACTTTCTGTGTTTGGTTGGACATAATCAGAGTTTTCTCAGATTTGTGACATGTAAATTACCTGTCTTTGTTGTCTCTGTTTGGTCTGGATCAGTCTAGGAAGTAGAACGAAGAAGGAGGGAGGGACAAATTAAAAAAATAGCATTTCAAAGAGTTGCCCAAGTGTGGAAGGGATAGGATTTGCTTGGCATTTTCTGTGAATGGTTTAAGTGAGAAGTCTCTCTCCTTTTTCACCTTGTTTTATTTTGCTTTTTGCACAGTCATTAACCCTTTTTATCTCTAGTAGGTGGTCTTCAGTTTGCCCATTCTGCATGATTCTGCCCACAAGCTAATGGGTATAAGCTGTGAGTCATTTAAGAAGTGCTTGTTAGTTTATTTAGGTAGCTAAACTTCTGTTTAGTGGTTGTTTTTTAGCTTAGAGGAGGTGATAGCCTGGGTATTTCCTTTTTTTCTGAAACACCAGAAATTCAGCCTTCCCGTGTGTAACCACATCATGTTTGTGGCAGATGTACCCAGTTCTTAAGATACTTGCCTTACGCTTGCAAGACATAGAAATGAAACTCTGACTGGGCAGCAAGCAAGATAACTCACAGATGCAACGAGATTAGACAACACAATTGATCAGACAACTTCATGTAATCTCGTTGCATCTGTGAGTTATCTTAGTACTTTCTCAGTTTGACTAATGCACGTATCTGCTATTTCTTAAAGGAAAGAAAATAATGTTGGTGTATATCTGTGTGTGCATACATACGTGTATATACACATTTCTATATGCCTACATGCTTTCAAAAGGTATATATGCAGTTTCACAGTCTTTCTGTGGATTTTCTTCCCTCTACCACCTTAAGATACAGTGTTTTGCTTTTGAATATTTTTAATTTCCATTATTACATTTTCACTAAAAGTAAACACTAGGACCTTATTGAACAGACACCTTCATTTATGAAGTACTGATTGCTCTTGCATATTCATCCTTACTGTCTTTTATGGGGACATTTATTGTATTTGTCTTGAAGATTGAAAGAAAAACCACTGAGAATGTCATTTAGCATAACTGAAAAATCAATGTGCTGTATTAACATCCAGTGTCTTGCCTCTGTTGACCGAGCAGTAGTGCGCCGAGGCTGTCCGTCCTCTCTTTGAAATTAAGGAACCTCTAGATGCACCTCATGGAAGCTCAAGCTCTGTTCAAAAGGAAAAGAGACTACAGTACAGATTGTATAGTCGTTACTCCAAAGTCTTGAGCTATTAGCTCATTGAATTCGAGCATTAGTTTGTTTCAGGTAATTCAAACCATGTGATAGTGTCACAAAGTAACATGTATTTTCTGCTAGGTTAGGTATACTGCTTTAGCATTTGTTTGGCAGGTTTTAGTTCAGAAACAATTGCTTGGAATTCATCACAAAACTTGCCAGAAGTGTATTTACTTTTTTTTGTTCTTTAAGTTACATTATTGGTAGATTTGCCTTTATTTTCATTAGAAGTGCTCTGATTCTCTGGTAGGTTTGTGTTGTTGTTGATGATAAGAAACTATTTGTGGGTTGAACGAGGAAAGAATAGTTATAGTTAAGTGAGACTAACATGACTGCATTGTTCTGGTACACAAACAATTTGTGCTGCATGAAAGAGAGTTCCTTAGTGTTTGTAACGAAGAATGAAAATTTGCAGTAGATGCCTCAATGTTTCTTTTCTGTGCGATTGACCCTGAATATAAATAACCTTCTCCCAGAATCAGTCTATAAGTTTTTTGAGAATATTCAAGTAACAGTTTGCTGTCTTCTCTCCAGAGAAACAAATTTGCCTTACTAAGCCTTAATAGTTGGAAAGGATGATGATCTGGATTCCTCCAGCTGTTCCAAACTAACTGCTAAATAAGTCAGTAAGAAGTGCCTTAAAAACTTTCTTATTTGTAGTACAGAGAGAGGACCTTTTCCAGTCTGTGTTGCATTATTAGACAAAAGCCAACACTTCAAAAGAGATGTTACCTCACACCTTCCTCCACATGGGTTCTGATGTTCACCCAGCTCTCTGCGAGGAGCTGTGCAACCATTCAGCCCTCAGGGTCTGCACAGAGAAACCCAAGGACTTTGACAAACCAAAAACGGGCCTGACAGGATGGTCCTTGATTTAGCAGTCAGTGTTCAGCCTGCCCAAACTAGCTGCTCCCAGTGGCACTGGTTTGTTTGCGCATCCTAATTGTTGGGACTGTGCACCTTCTGTCACTGCAATTCTACCTTTCAATAAGAGATCACAGTTCCAGTAACACAGGTGATTCCAAAATTTCAAGTGGAATGGAAATTCACAGAACCACTGAAAAAAATGTTCTTGTTTAACCACTTCAATCATGTAAAACGTGAATACATTACTTTTATTTAAACTTCTGAACATTATCCAAACTAAAAACTTCACTGCAGTTGACATGTTCCTACAAAATGTTTTAATATAAGTGAAACTGCATCTTCTGATGGTAAACTATTTAGTTAAATTTCTATGGCTGGCCCTAATACAAAGACAGTGTTTTGCTCTTCCAGAACTTACTCTGCTGTAGATTTGTATTCTTTAAATTAGATTAAAGTTGCTGGAAAGAAATTAATATTGAATTAAGAAACAGCAATCCTCATACTAAATAGAGGAAGTGTGCTTGCCTTGCAATTCTACAAAATGATCAGGGCTGTTGTAAACAGTCATAAATGTGCTGGGGAAGTGCCCTGTGTGAAAACATGGGAAAATTTCTGGACTCAAGCCAGGTTTCTGTGTCTGCTGTCACACATGTGCTCGGTGATACACTATCTTCCCACATTATTGTCTCCATTCCTTGTTGCTGTTTAGTCTCCTGCCAGCAGACACGCGATTGTGACTGCCTTGGTGGGATGTGTGAGGCGCAACAGAGCAAGCTAGTGCCATTTCCCACAAGGTGGTCACTAAAGGCAGCAGGTAAAAAGCCAGGTCTGTTATAAAGCCCTGCAGGACATCAGTGGATGGTGTTGGGGTAACGACTGTGGTACCATATGACCATAATTTTGATTGTACCTTGTTTTCATCTTACATGCTCATTTCTGCATTTGTGAAGGACTGTAAATGCTAACACCCGGACACTATTCAGGTTCTTCCACGTGATCTCCTGTGTGCTCTGGGGAGTACAGGAGGGAGATTTGGGTGTTTTGGAAGGGCAGAAAAATCATGCTGAGTAGGGAGGTGCATGGAAGTAGTGAGTAGGAGTGACTGAGTGTGCCTAAATGTTTGCTTCTTTATAGCTCACAGGCTGAGCCCTGCTTAGGGGTGTCTGCGTGTCTTTAACCCACAGCGGGGAGAGGGAGAGCTGCGCTGAGGTCACCCCTGTGGCCCTTCTGTCAGCCACCTGCCTCTTCTGAGGAGGGTCCCATGAGCCCTGAGCTCTCCTGGGGAGGAGACAGGGGACACTGTTCTTTTCTTGAGTCACTTGAAGCACCTGTAGCTTTGTAGAAGGGTCTGCAAGGTTTGTGGTGCTGGACGGAGGAGGTATGAGGAGGAGCACGAGTGACGCTGTAGTTCACTTGCTGTGGGTGCCTTGAGCAGGAATGGCTCCCAGGAATGGCTGTGGATTGGGAAATAGTCTCATCCTGCACTTTGGAAAACTGTTAGACCTGTATTTCTTGAAGGGTCTGGAGCCAGATGACATGTGTTAGGCCTGTGCACCCTCAGCAGTTTTGCAGATGACACCAGGCTGAGTGGTGCAGTTGACACACTTGAGGAATGGGATGCCATCCGGAGGAACCCTGGACAAGCTCTATGAGTCGGCCCATGTGAAGCTCATGAGGTTGAAGGAGGCCAAGGGCGAAGTTCCATGTTTGGGTCAGTGCCACCCCAAGTATCAGTACAAGCTGGGGGTGAAGGGATTCAGAGCAGCCCTGTTGAGGAGGACTTGGGGGTGCTGGTGCATGAAAAGCTGGACATGAGCACTCACAGCATCCAAAGCAGCATGGCCAGCAGGGCCCGGGAGGGGATTCTTCTCCTCTGCTCTGGTGAGACCCCACATGGAGTGCTGCATCTAGCTCTGGGGTCCCCAACACAGGAAAGACATGGACCTTTTAGAACAGGTCCAAATGAGGTCTGCAAAGCTGATCATGGGGCTGGAGTGCCTCTCCTGTGAGGAAAGACAGACAGTTGGAGTTGTTCAGCCTGGAGAAGAGAACACCACAGAGTGACTTTAGGGCAGCCTTTCAGTGTGTAGAGGGGGCTTTTAAGAAGGATGGAGACAAACTTTTTAGTAGGGTCTGTTGCAATATGTAAAGGGACAATGGTTCTAGACTAAACGGATAGATTTAGATTGGACTTAAGGAAGACATATTTTACAATGAGAGTGGTGAAATACTGGAACAAGTTAATCAGAGAGGTGGTGGATGCCCCATCCCCGGAAACATTCAAGGTCAGGTTGGATGGGATTCTGAGCAACCTGATCTAGTTGAAGATGTCCACGCACCTTTCAGTGGGAATTGGGCTAGATGATCTTTAAAGAGCCTTCAACCCAAACCATTCTGTGATTCTATGAAATAGAAGTAATATGCATGCAGGTAACTGAGTTGCTACATCACTTAATGGTGTGGGTCTGTTGAGTTTGCTAGTCTGCCTTTATTTCAGACCCTATGATGTGTCACCTCTTGGACCAAGTGCTTTCTTCTGTACTCGGTATGGACAGAGAATGTGTACAGTCTATGTACAAACCAGTCTGATCTTTAGTTGTTTTAATGCCAAGGCAGGGGGCTGGAACTAAATGATCTTTAAGGTCCCTTCCAACCCATATGATTCTATGAAAAAGGCTTATTTAATGCTACATAATAAATTGAGGAACATTAAAAGGGCAGATGAATGTGAAAACTTGAGAAGGGAACAAAAAGTAGTTAAAAGGAGACCCCATTATTTTTGTGGAACATTTTAATGTGTAATGTGAACTGCCTTTAAGGACTCTATCCACCTTTAACGGCTGTGACTGGAATAAGAGCATAAAAGCTTAATCAGGAAAACATGTTGAAAAATGAAGACCAGAAAAGCCCAACACTTAATTTGTTTTGTTGGAGTAAGCAAACTAAGCAAATCTTACAGAGTAGTAGATACACAGGATAATAGAAATTTGAAGTAGAACTGTATGCTTGTCCTTTTAAATAAAGTATTAAGGATAGGCACCCAAGAAACTAAGACCCAAATTTGACCATTTTAGTAAAGAGAACTTAAATAAATACCATTTTGGCATTTAATATTTCAGCTTTCCTGGAGCACAGCTATCATTCAAGTAAAAGGAAATAAAAAAAATAATAAAGTTCACTTTGTCTTAAATGTAACTATCAGGAAGAGGAAGTTTCTGCTTATCAAACAGAATAGACTTAAAAGCATCTAATTATGTTGAGTATATATGTTACATAAAGAGGTACTGTCCTTGATGATTGTCATATTAAGCATGGGCTAATAGGTGAATCCAGGCATTATTTTATAAAGTTTAGTATACCTTTCTTCAGTGTTGGTTTACCATCAAAAATGTTCCCAAATCTATTCTTTTACTATAGAAAAATCAGACTACTATTTATAGAAAGTTTCTGTAACTGTCTTTTCTCTTAATATTTGATAAGTATACATCTCCCTTTTTAGTGTGGACCATAATGCAATTGTCAGAGGTTACATGAGATGCTTCAGTTTGAAGCTGGTCAGTGGCTGTTTGTTCTCTGTAGTAGAAGTCCTGGATGATCCAGTGGCAGGAAAAGAGATGCTCCTTAACACAGGAGGAACAAGTTCTCTTCAATACCTGTCTCCCCAGTCAGATTTCTCAGCCTGTTCTCAGTCCCTCAGGATTCCTGTGGTAGACTGTGCCTCCTTTCTATGTTTCCCATAAATTGCTTTTTGGAGCTCCAGAAACAACCTCTTTCAAATACCCATGGCACAACCTGTAGATTTTTATGGAAGTTCACTCCTCTTACTTATTTTTCTGTGGTAAGATGAGGACAGTGTGAATGTTTGGTCAGGTTTTTCCATTTGCAGCAGGGAGTGCACAGGCACTTGGACCCAGGAAAGTCACCTTACAGAGATCAGTTGTATAACACAAACTCACTTTCTTTTTTGAGGGATCTGTTAAGCTGTAGTTTTCTGTATGTATATGAGCACTGCTGAAAGTGTTTTCAGCTTCCGTTACCATCAGGCAACAAATTAATTTGTCTGGTAATCCATTCCAAAAGGAGCGAGCACTACTATTTCCACTGGCAACCTCAGCCAAATTGAAAAGCACTGCTTCTGTGACTTACAGGTTTCTTACACACCCATCTAGATGATAAACAAAGGAATCTTTTGAGGTCAATTGGTGAAATGCAAAAGTAAATAAATATGGACCAGAATCTAAAACTTAGAGCTAACTGCAGTTCAAGAGCAACAAGGAGGCTGATAAAAGAAGAGTCAGCATTATCTTTTGGCAAAATAAAGGCTTATAAGCACTGGTGTTATAGAAGATATTATTTGGTTTTTCATTTGCTCTTTTACCTTACACAAGTCTGTGTTGCCTCCAAAAGTGACATGATTAGAATTCCTTTTAACAACTAAACCAAATGTTTTAATGGATTTTACTCTAAATTGTATAACGTTTTCTGAAAATACTAGCATTTTTCTAAGGTAAAGTAAGGAAAGATTGACAACTGGTTTCATAAATTAGGTGTTTCCAAGTAGGTTGTACTTAAGGTAAGCACTTTAGAGGAATTAGCTGCAGAAGTAATTGAAATCTTACTATTTAAGATTGAAGACTGTTGAAGAATGAATGCAACTCTCTAGCAAAGTGTGATGTCCTTTTTTAACCTACATTTGAAGAGAACTGTATGATTGTTAGCCCAACTTAATGCCCAGAAAGATAATGAAAGAAATCACATAGAATATCCACAGGATAATGAGTAGCAGGGATTTCTCACGAGGAATCTGCATAACTCAAACCAGTCGGAGAGGAACAAGAATGCACAGCACAGGTCTGTAGATCCAGAAAACTCATAGACCCTGTGGCCATCAGTTGTATGACAAAAACTATCTTTTTGCTGTGTAGGATCTCTAGTCCGATGAGAAACTAGCAGCAGTTCAGCATCAAACCAATATGAGGATCTAGCTGTAAGGCTTAAAATGTTTCTGATCAGAGTCTGTTAAAATTCACTATTTTCATTAACTTTTCCAGCAATAGCTTGCTGAGTATGTTTGTTACATTTGTTACAGTTTGCCACTCTGAGAAGTGCTGTTCATACTGTGAAAGTCAGAATCCAGAATGGCCCTTGTAAACTGAAAGGAAAACCCCTAAAATTCACTAAGGACAGGGAAATTGGCCACTGTTAGTTGTGGGGAAAAGAATTCCCTTTGGGTTTTTTTTCCCCAAATGTTGTAAACTGGCATAGGATGTAAAAAGTGTTAAAGAGTTTTCCTTTCTACAAAGCAGGGTTGTGCTGGATCACTGTGGTGAAGCTTAGGTACTATACTTGAAGAAAAATGTGGACCAATTGAAGAGAATCAAGAGAAAACATCCAAAATTACTCAGAAATTCAGAAGAGGCAAGAGAATAGGAACATTGAAAGGACTGAGTTTATACAGTCCAAAGGAAATAAGATTAAGGCATGAACAGTATTAGGAATTATAAAATACTGCTTCAGAAAAGGAATATTCTAGTGGGGAAGTAGCAATCTTGAATTTCAGAGAGGAGAATTTAGTCCAGGTGCTAGGAAAGGGTTTTGAATAGTAAGAATAGAGAAGTGCTGAAAAATGACTTACGGGGCTTGTGGAAAATCCATTACTAAAGGTTTTTAAAAATAGATGAGAAAAACTGAGAAATAACTAAACTAGAACTGATCCTGCCCCTAGGTAGTAGGACGAACTAGCTGGATGATCCCACCCATCTATATTTTCTGTTGCCTTTCTTTTTTAATCAAATTATATCCCAAGGCTCCAATTACATGCATTTTCACACTTTCCCCTCATGTTTAGCTTTTAGGAGGAAGCAATCAGTCTCCCATGTTAATGATTAGATTTTTTACTAATCTTACCAAGGTATCCTCAGAAGAATCCTGGTACTACATACATATGCCAGGTGAGCATCAGTTTTCATAGATGGGATTGTTAAAAATTGGAGCACTATGACCCGAATTAACATTACTAAGCAATGTTCAGTCATTCCATTGTATCCAAGTAAACCCCTCATTTAGAAATTAATTGAATTATTTGCAGTGTAGTCAAAAATATTTGGAGTCTCTGAGCCACAAGAGAGGAAATGGAGTTCTGAAATCTGGGTTTCCCAATTTTCAGTCCCAGTAGGGTCCAGTAAGTAACTGTTGGGTTTATTATTTATTATGCATTATTCATTGTGCCGTCTCTTTTTATGACTCTGAAGTGATTTGTATGCCATTGTAGAAGGTAGAGCCCTATTGTCTGTCAATGCGCACATTGCTTGGATCTCATTTTCCTTGTAAAAATAATAAAAAATTCTGCATCTTAAACTTGTGGTCAGAAAGTTCCATTATTCTCTTCTGGAACATGGTTTCATATGAAGAAAAAAACACAACAAGCACATCTATTCTATTATTATTTAAATTATTCCTCTGTATTACTTGGTTTGAATATTTATTAGTTTTTTGATAACCCCTTAAATTATTCATAAAGGGTAGCCATACAGTTTGATGAAAAAAGCAGTACAATGAAACCTTATTTTGCATCGCTGGTGTCTTTAATATGAACTATTCTTCAGTGCTTTTTCTTTTAGCAAAGGCTTGCGTGGTGCTGGGAACCTCTGTCCTGTTTCTTGCAACATCCCCTCCCTCTTGGTTTCAGTGGGAGGGAAGAACATCCAGCACCTCACCACCCTATATGTTCTGGTGTGGTTTAGATGAAATAATAAATATCCTCCAAGTGAAATGGAAATGAAGAGGCAAAGGTCAGGAAAGAAAGATGTCCTTTCCCATAAAATATGAAAAACATATGAAGAATTACTGATGTAGAGAGAAAGAGAATAGAAGATTGTTTTAGGTGATTTATGGGATTTTCTTTTGAAGCCCACAAGACTCCAAAGAAATAAGGGCAGTTGCTCTGCTGACTGAAATATCCATGTGTATGTTGAGTGTCTGACAGGAGTCAGCAATAAATACTTCACAGGAAGGCGTAAAACCCTACAGTAAGCAGATTGGGGAAGGATTATTTTGATATACTATGTCTCATCCTCATCTCTAATATGTATAGGTTTGCTTAAACCCTGAGGTATAAGGTTTAGTGTCTATTCTAAAGGTTTCTCATCACTATAGGTATGCATCACTCAGCGTTCCTATTACCAGTGTACCTACAAAGTACTCTTCTGACATATTGGCAGACCCTTGGTCTCGTCAGCATTTTGCATCAGTGATCTGTTAGTCTGATTTTGTGTAGATGGATGCTCCTCTTAATTGCTTTTGAATTTGGCATGCTCTACCTTCATTGACTCTCGCTTTTCTCTTGTTTTGTTTGTTTGACTCATGGCTCACTCTCCTCTACTTGCATTACTATGATGATTACTCAATCGTAGAATATCTTTTGACCAACTGCCTTGTTTTTATTAAATTCTTCACTCTGTCACTGCCAGACTATGTAGTGAATTTGGCATTTTGATGTAGCTGACTTCTAGTTTAATTGCTCCAGTCTCTTTTACAATATAAATCCCTTGCCAGGACAGCCTGCTTTAAAATCGGAAATACAAAATAGGTTTCAGGAAAGGTCAATTTTGGTGTTAATGTTGTAGGTCAGTGTGAAGCTTGCTTGACTCTGAAGAGCCTAGATTTTAAAATACATGATAGTCCAGTGTTGGATTATTGACCAATTTCTTTTTGTTTCCAGCTGAGCTGCCAGGATCATCTGCAATCAAGCTCTCCTCCTTGTGTGATCTTCCAGCTCAGCTACAAGAATTGTACCAGCAGGGCTTTGTCTTGGCTGCTGTCCACCCTTTTGTGCAACCAAATGATGAAAAAGAGAAAACTCCCCAGGAACAAATCTTCAGGGCTGTGCTTATCAAGAAAACAGAAAGGTAAAGCACTTCCAGTGAACTGGGATAAAAATAGACAATGTGATTTCCTGCTGAGTTTTGACCTACATCAGGAAATTATAGCAGAGTTTACTGTGCAAGACTTGACTTCTTTTTTTCCTTTTATTTTTTTGGTGGGCTTGAATAGGCTTAACATGTTCTTCATGTTTACAATTTGTCTGCAGTTTGGCAGATGACTTGGAGAATAATAAGTTGAAATATGCTCTGTATTTTGGGATGTGTTGTCATGAGAGGCAAACAAACAAGCCCTATGCCTGACAATTTGTGAGGATGGTCTCGTTGGTACCCTTTAAGAATTTATTAGATTAAATGAAGACAGAAGAATTGTTTGCTTAGAAAAGGCATATTTTGTGTTTAGATGGTTACCGTTAATGCAATTAATTTGAGAACTGTAGTACTAATACTTCTTACATTTATGTGTAGCCTTTAGGCCCTTCCTTCCTCTAAACAATACAAGTTCTTTTAAATTTTCGTTCAGTGCAAACTCCATTAATAAAAAGATTGCTTTCCTGCTTTGTTGTTTTCTTAAAATGTATTAAGCATATTTTACATAGGCCAAGTCTGAGGATGAATAAAGAAACAGGTATTCTGTTCTTTTATGATTTAATGTAATTTTTTAAAAGAATCAATAGGATGTGTTGTTAAATAGCCCAGAAGAAAATTAAAATGTGAATATTTGTAAACATAGGATTTTTGGTTAATGATTTAAAACCTAACTTAACATTATCTGACCATCCCCAGTTCTGCAGCTACTGTGTTGTTGCAGCCATTCTCTATAGTTTCCTACATCAGTTGCATTCCCCAGTCCACCCCTTCTTACAATGACCAATTCTGAAGGCTGGCGGATAATTAAAGCTCCATCTGCCAATCCTAGTCCCTCTTTTTGTGCTGATGCTCGAAGGAAAGGATGTAGCTGTTTTATACCTCTAAAAAGCAAACCATTCACCATTCAATTTGCTACAGCCTGGTAGCTGATGGGTAGCAGTTATGGACAGGGCTGAACTTCAGCCTCTGACCTAAGGAAAAAGTTCTGCATTTTCTTTCAAATATATGTAGACATTAGGTGTCACAGGCAATTTGAGCTTCTAAAGTAACTCTCAATTTACCTTGACTTGATTTTAGTTTTATTAATACAGAACTTCATGCTGGCTTACCTGATACTATTGTTTGAATGGTTTCTAGATTTATGGCAAAATATGGAATGTTTGGCTGAACAGTGAACTTGTTGAGTGATGTTAGGCTGAGCTTGCCTGGTTTTGGGGCCTTGCTTTCTCTGCCTACAAAATACCTTGCTACAAGTAATGAAAGTATTTACATGCATGAGTTTGTAACGTTAAATAGGCACTTAAGGACTTCTTTGGATTGCGGTCCAAGGGTTCAACATCTTCCTGGTTTGAGCTCTGAAGACCTGTCAGGGAAGAGCAGCTCCTTCTCAATGGATCAATGTGGTCTTCAAGCCAGAGCACTCAGAGTGTTGCTGCTCTCTCATACTGTATCCAGTAGTTTACATCTGTGCAGAATGATTGTGAAAGAGTACAAAATCTTAATTGCCTGCTCACTCACTTGGGTGCCAGTGTTTCACACACTTCAGACAGCTGTAAATGACTATGCAAAATTGAAGACAGTAGAGAGTCTTGAACCAATTACATTTCCTTTTACATTCACAGTCTGTTTCTTTGCATTCTCTTATCTGTCATTTCTGACTGCCTAGGGACGCGGAAGAGATGTGGTGATGCAGGAAGAAATGACATCAGTTTGATGTTTCACATAACTTAAATGTTCCTGAGTTTGGCTGAGAGTATGGGAGAAACTGCTTCCATAGTGTGTGGGTACAATCAGTGTTTGCATTGCCAAGTTTAGTGAAGGGAGATGAGTGTTGCACAGGTTTCAGATGACTGTGGCCTGCAGAGAGACCACCTGCATCTGGACTGCGAGTTTATGTCATTCCACAAACAGCTGGGGATTAAAAATACGTGAAAGTATGAAAAAAAAAAAAAGACATACTGCTAATTTTTTTAATTAACCTTTCTCATTACACTGCTGAGAATGATTAAATTATATTTTTTTCACTGAGGACTACTGGGTGTCTTGTTCTCTCAAGACAGTCTCTGTATAAAGCAGTTGAACTCTTGGGTAGCAGTTAGGTGTGCTTAGGCTAATCGTTAATCAGATGAGAGTTTATTTCTGCCATAAGATTTTAGGAGTAAAAGTAGTCTGGCCACAGCTGTAGGATCACTAGTAACACCATTTATGCTGTGAAGTACAAATTGGTGCCTTTGGTGCTACGGTGTTCACGGGGAGCCAAGGAGTAATAAAAAACCCTGTACCTTGGTGTGGGGCCCACCTCTGGGCTTCCTGGGCACTTTCTGTGAAACACCTGAGGCTGGAGCTTCTTTCTTACTGCAGGTGCTTCACCAGCGATGGCTCCAGCACTGCGTGCTTCATCTGTCTGTTTGGCAGATACCAAGTGTGGTTTTCCACCTTCCTGTTTTTGTTGCCTGAATGGAACAGAAGTGAAATTGTTGTATTACTGCCTACAGTACAATTCCACGTATACAGAGGCAGAACTGAACACTTAAATTAGTCTTTAATCAGTGTTGCACCTTCCTATGCCAGTTTTACTTTTTAAAATTAATATAATTGACTTATGTTTTGAGGCCTTAATTTTATAGCTCTGCCTCTCCAAAGGTAGGAAGAGGCTATGTCTGCTGCAGCAGATGATGGGTATCAGGAACACCATGCTAGTGCTATCACTGAGATTTGCAGTGCCTGAATTTGTTCAAAAATAAAATGGAAAAGTTAGTGCTGAGGTGTGTTGCACATTAGAGCTCACGGAGAGTGGGTATTAAGGTTATTTATCCTGTTTTGTCATTGTCCTGTAGTTCCAAAATACTCAGTGTGAATTTGCGATAGCATTGTACGTTAAGGTGACTTTTAAAGTCACTTTGATAGTTTTCTGTTAAATCTGTACTGGTATCTCTGGCTTTGTTATCTTGGCTGTGTAATCATTTCTGATAAATACGGAAATAGGAGTCATTCCTGCTGTAGGACATTTGAGGAAACGCATTCCTAATATATACGGAAACTGCACATGTTGAAAACCAAGGATTGTCCTTTGGAAGTGTTAGGAAAAACATGAGAGTAAAGGACAGATTTAAAAAAAAATCAACAGTGCAATTGTTTGCAGTGCAAAAGGTATCATGTTCAATTAAAGTAAATGAAATAAATGTAGGAGTGTTTAATTCTTCAGAGGCACTGGGCATGAAGGTAGTCTACCAAGTTGCTGAACAACTCTGCCATTGCTCTCATTACATTTAATATAATAAATTTAAATATTTCTGTAGCACCTACTGGCATGGTGTACACCAACCAGTTGATTGGAAGTGGTTTGGAAGCCGCATAGAATAGTGTCGGATGAAAGAACAGTAACTTCAATCCTTGTAAATACTTTCTTTTTCTCTCTAAATTTCAGTGGACTTAATTAAAAAGCAGTTGTCTGTTCTATTGACTGTGCTGAGTTTGGAGATACTTGGGTTTCTTGGAGAAGACTTGTATAAATTTTGCAAAGAAAACTCTTCAAGCCCAGGTTTTTACAGGCACATTACTGCTGCATTTAGGGAAGGCTCCAGGTGTGAAGTCTAGGCTGTGTCCTGCTGATTCCCGTTCACCCTTGAGAAAGGTAGATTCACACTGATTTACACTTAGAATCTCAGGAAAGGGACTATAAGGCGGTACCCTGAAAGGCGTGAACACGTGAGAGCGTGGCTCTGCTGGTGGCAGGGACAGGGGAGGGTCTGTGTATTTGGGAGGTTCTGGCTAACCCAGGTAAGGAGAGTAACATGTGTGTTTCTTACATTCCCCCGAGGGGCAGAGATCATTAGTTCTTTGTGTGTGCAATGACCTTTTTCTCCTTGGCCTTTTCTTCCCACACTCACTGTTTTCTTGTTACAGCAATCTGTGTGTAGATGTCTTGTGCACTTTGCTATTTTGGACAGCTTGTGGCTGTTGCAGGTGACCTGTTCCTGCAGAGAAATCAGAGTCAGCCCCTGAACAAAGAATACCAAAACCATAGCACAGAGCTGCTTTAACTTGTTCCCAGCAACCTATCATGTGATACCCCTCTCTGGTATCTTAAAGTTTCAAAAGCCAATGTCAGTTAAATTGTTTTAGTGTCCCTTCTAAATACTGAGCACTGGAAAGCAACTTCCGTTCTATTTCACCAGGAAAGATACATGGTCTGGGCTCATAAACTATCTGCTTGTAATAGTTTTGACCTGTTTGCAGATGCTCCATTTCACCGTGATAGAGAAGCAGGAGATATAAATGGTATTCCAAAGATTTTCTCGCCATTGTTCCATCTGTGTGTTAGGACATACCATCTACAGGTTTTGCCTGCAGTCAGTAAAGCAATCAGCAGGGAAATACTGCTGTGCAGAGTTAACTCAGTAGTATAATTTAAGCATAATTTTTTTAGAGTTTCTAAATGTTCTAAATTTCTGTGTTTACCTCAAACAGCTTTGCAGCTGTTTTCTGTAAAATAATGAGGTGTCAGGTGTTGCAGAGATTAACTTAATGAGATGATTCTGATTCTATTTCTGTAATTTCCCTATATCTCTTGGTCCTGAAAAAAATGCAAACTATCATCAACTGGATAACAAGAACTCTGTTTATCTGCAAAGGAATTTGGCAGACTGAGTTCAAAAGTTTAGTAGTAAACCAAGATTTTTACACTTTCTTGATTTTGCTGGTATTTCACTTTGATGTTTTCAGATTGGTGAAAGTAGGTACTTTGCATTGATACAATATATTTTTATTTTGAATGTAAATGCATATGTTTGGTTTTCATGTAGGATTTAAGCTTGAAGATGAGAAATGTCTGAATTTCTCTTCACGAGCATTAGGTTCAAACAGGTTTGTGTTGTTGCTCTCAGCAGGCTGATTTCAACTTAATGAAAAGATAATATTTTTTCCATACCCAAGAGTCAACAGGTATCTTCCTTTAGCTCAAAGGACAATGGCTTGAGTTTTGAAAGCTTGTTATTTGTTACAAGTTCAAAGAAATACATATTTCCTCACAATAACTTTTAATGGTGACCCAAAATAAATGTTCTTTCATCTGTGTTCTCAAAATTATAAACACTGCACATTAAAGATGCCTATGTATCCATACATGCCCAAACTTTTCACAAGAAACTAAATATGCTGTCATTAAAGAAGTTTATAAATTTTACTAACAAATAATACATATTCCCATTATAAGGTTTCCTATATAACAACATTTCTAGTAAAGAAAATGTTTAGGTAATGAAGTTAAAACAGTGTTATATGGATTAGAGATGAGGCTCTTGTGATGCAATGTACCTGCTTTTATTTTTACACAAAATAGTATGGGTTTTGGGTGGGCATCATAAAACCTGTGGATTTTTAGTTGCTGAGTTCTTGGTTTTCAGATACTCTACTTTTGCTAGATTTTTAACCTGAAATTATAGAGATACTTGCTGTTAATGTTAATAACTTTGGTGTGGTTTTATTGTTTTTGTAATGTAGATAAGTTTGTTACAAATGTACAGTTATGTTTTGAACTGCAGAGCTGTTCTGTGTAGTGGAAAATCTCAAAACTGCAATTACATTCTTAGCAACACCTTAATGAAATAGTGATTTTAGAGTGTCTGTGCAGTTTATAAGTGTGTTTTGGCTTGCCAAATTCATGGGCATGGGGAACTTTGGGAAGATCAGGACGAAATGTTGGCTTCCTCAGTTCCTTCTTGTATCTGAAAAGGATTGGAAATCCAGTTTGTAACAGACACCAAGTTGTCAGCTTTATTAGTTACTGTGTAAGTTACTGGTACTCCGCAGCTGGTTATGGTTTTTCTACCATGAAATGGTGCTTAACAACAAACAGCTGTGCAGGAAATGACAGCCTACTGAAACAACCATTGGAACATATTTTTGGCCAGTGAACTTCCAATTATAAGTGAAAATCTTATTTGTGCTGTATATTTTCTTCTTCTTTAGTAGCTCTAGAGGTCCTGTTTAGGATTCAGGATGACACTTTTGTAAGTCTGTGGTGCTGAGCCTTTTCCGTATTGGTAAATTTGAGGGCACTCTCTACCCCCACCCTGTGAGGCCTTTGAATGCTGTCCCTCTGCTCAGCATCAGGTAGACTGAAATTCCACCTCAACTCTGCTGTCCCATGGTTAAGGTTGTCCATGGTGAGAGTACCTACGTACGATAAACAAGCAATGAGACACATAATAAAGGAAGAAAGGCAAATGAAAGCCCAGGGTGGATAAGTTACAATGAAATTTCCCGTCAACCTCCACAGTGGTTATCCTCTCCTAGGGCAGTGGGCGGGAGACTGCCCTTCCTCACTGCAGGGGAAGTGCTGGCATTGTTCACACTGTCCCTTCTGTTCCCTCTCTGGTGTCACAAAATGTGTTACAGTGAGTGCAGGGTGTTGTAATGAGTCGGGATGTACCAGCTTCTCCAGTTCTTCTTGGCTTCCAAGAAGAGTACAGCACTAGGGTGTCCAGGTGTGCTTATTTCAGGGCTGGGCCATTTTTAATTAACCCAGTGTGTTTTTTTAATCAGAGGAATAAAGGTATATAAAAACCCCCAGATACTGGCAGGCAATGTAGGTAGGAAGATTGAATTTTCCAACTTAGGTGGAGGAAAAGAAAAGGAAGAAATTGCTGACTATGCATCCAGAAGAAAAGGAAGATCGTTCAAACTGCTGGAGCTTCCACACTTTTTTGACTAAACTCATCTCATCATTTCTCTTTCTCTTCTGCATTTTGTTGAGAAATATTTTATGATGGGAAAGTGGAAATCAACTTTACATAAAACCGTTGCTTTAATTTAAAAATATTTTATACGTTGAACTCCCAGTAGCATCCTGTGCTATAAAACTGGTAAGAGACTCCAGAGTATGGATTATTGGGTTATTTCTCACATGATTGACATCTGTCCTTCTTCACAAGAGAGCAGAGGAATGCAAGTGTACAGAACTGTGCTCTTTGGACTTTTTCTCTGTCTTGTGGGATCCTGATAGATTGATGTTTTTGGGGGTCCTAATTCCAAGTCTCTAATGAAAGTGGTCCTAAAAGTAGTCCCATTAAGTTAATAAAACTAAAACTATATTAATTTCTCTTAATGTAGAATTTACCTCTACCTATATTTATCTACTTCTCTATGGCTATATTAATAATAGTCAAAGAGTTTTATGAGAGACTTTAATGGTATTTACTAAATACTTCACAATACGAGTATGAAATGCATTGCTTATTGCATAGAGACTGGAAACACTTTCTTGGCCACCTACCTTTGCTCAAAAAATTATTTTTGTGGTCTGTGACATCCACAGCTATTTATAATTCTCACTTGAACAGCTATGGTTCTTGTTCTGTTTGTTTTTGACAGAATAACGAGCTTTTCAAGTTTTCCTAAAAAGGTGAAAACTACTAGTATAGACAAAGACTTGCTTTTAACATATATGGACATAATTTATTTGAGAGCATGGAAAAATACTTCTTGGAAATACAGAGTCCTTCTCTTGGAAGATTTTAACTAAGGATTTTATGGCCTTTAGTAGGATCTGTTTAGTGTGTTCTGTAAAATAATGTTCTTAACAGAGTGCAGTCATATTTGATGCAATTTTTTGCATGAGCCCTAGTGCAAAGGTGGCCCCCAAACTCTTAGAGGAAGAAATCACTCTCTCTTATTCACTTAAATATTTCCAAGCAGCAAGTGGATTTCAAAGTAAGTGCTTCTTAAAGGAGTTAAACAGGATATTTTAAGCAGCTGTAGTAAGAATCACTATATTTTTATGGATATAATCTGTATTTCAGAGAACTCTTACTCCTTTCAAAGAGGTTGGAAGCAGGTCTTCAAAAAATTGCACGAAATCAGAGCTCAGAGAGCTGTTAAGGGGGAGGAGAGACATTAGGAGAGAGTGGTTCAAAGGCAGACTTCTCTATTCCTTATACCTGTCTATAAACCTCACCAATACAGGTTGAAAAGAATTTATTTTTTCAAGTAGCCAATGGGCTTAAACATTAAAATACAGTCTTTCTCATTCTTTCAGAGTAATTAAAATAGTAGCTTTTCATGTGTGTAACAGCAAGTATTTACAGCACTGCTAGAGTTGATCACTGTGTTAGGAACAGTCTTTGTCAAAAGAGTGGGCACAGAAATAGCATGGCACATACTTCTGGGATTTGATATCTGAACGTTGAATTTGAGCAGTAGTATCGCAGAGTTTCGGGGAGGAGAACGTGGCTTCCTCCGCTGGGCTGGAAGGGAGCGGTGATGAGTACGGTGGGTTATCCCAGCGAGGGAAATAGTGGAGATGTTTGTTCCTCATGTTTATGGAGTTTTTCAGTTGACCTCCCCAAAATGGGATTGGTTGTCTAATAAGGGCTTGGTTTCTTGCTGCGTGTTCCTCCTTTGCTACTATACAACAGCCAGAGCACTGGAGAGTTGTGTCTGCTCCATTTGATGTTGCATGGACTTGGCTTTGCAACACTGAGTGGCAGTTTTGATGGTTTATTGATCGCCAGTTCATATTCTTTCGATCTGTAACGTGTCTAGATAACATCAGGGCTACATTTCCTGTTAGTCATGTTCAGATTTTTTTCTTTTTTTGTAAATATGTGAGTATAGTAGTAAGTACTCTAGCAGGGAGACTTTCTAAAGTTTATTTTTGTTCTTGAGTTCATCCGTGGTGGAAAATATGCACAGAATAGATGATCTTATCTAGGACTTTAGAACAGCAAAAATGGTTGCCTGCAGTACATGTGTTGTGCCTCGCAAAACGAGTTTTTATTTTCTTGACAAAGTTTTTCTTGCTGCTTAAATTAATTTATGTGTGCCTGTTACAGAGGAGTAGTGGTGGAATACTGTTAGTCCCCCAATGGCTTCTGTAAATGCTCTAAAGATGTTCAGAGAATTTTCACGGATACCAATGCTTTGTTAAAATTTGTGTCCAGAATCAAGTAGAGAATGAAGCCACAGGTTATAAGAAGAACCTAGAAAAGAGGAAAAAACCAAATAGGGAAAGGACTTCAGCGTTACCAAACAATGCAGAGCCTGGTACCACCTGTGTCAGGTGTGAGATAAGAGAAATGAAGTGAGAGTGTAGCCTGTGTGAAAGTGGGAGGATCAAATACAGCAAATGTCTGCAGTATTGCCTAGGAAACACACTGCCAGTTTGCAGTCAGCAGCCTACGCATCGCATGGCTCCGGGGAACTGTTAATGTCTCGGGAAAGCCCCTGGGACCATCTGGAGCTGAAACGTGTTCTACGTGTGACACAATCCCAGTCCCCAGAACAGGGCTTTTGCACAGGCTTGCTTTTGCAAGCATGGCAAAGCCTGCCAAGCCCCTGTTTGGCTGTTTCGCTGCTTCCTCAGCAGTCTCAGTTCAAACTTCTGTACCTTTTTTCCTGTTTTGTAGGTACCCAGTAGATCTTTGATTCTCCACATGAGGTGTTAGATAACTACTTTGTTGCTAATCCCACGAATTACAGGCTAGCTTTTATTTTTGTACTTTCTTCCATGTGTTCACCTGAATTCAGAACTGAGAAAACAAATGATTGTCTAGATATCCTCTGTTGATCAGGTGCATCAGTTCCCTTTCATGGGAGTCCAAAGGAGACAGAAACTGCCTTCAGTAGCGCTGCTTTACAGTGCATGCCTGCACTTTGTTTCTCAGGATCATTCAGTATAACTTCCAAACTTTCCCTTGGCAAATTTTGACCAATACCTTGTTTCCACAGTGCTGATTTGTTCAGCAGTGTATATGGCAGATGCCATTCACTTTGAATTATTTTAGGAGTTAATCTCTTTTGAAAGAGAAGGAATTTCAGACACAGCTTTACATTTCTCAAACAAAGCATAAGGTAAGACTGAAGGATTATTATGAAGGACTATTTTGATTAGATTTTTAGATATTGACTTGCAATGGTGCTAGCTGAGAGAAGGGATTTTTTTTTTTACTGCTGTCTGTGAAATGCATCTTTATCAGGCTGTCCTGTGGGGCTCAGAGCATCTGTCAGCCCATTGTATTGGAACCTTCTTTCTGTGGATTCTGTTGCATCACCTATGCACCTCCTTGGTGTTGGCCAAGGCTGCCAGAGTGTTTCCTGGACAGATAAAAGAAACTTGGGAGTCAGTGATGCACTGCACTATCCACAGTCACTGGTGTGATTTCCTCCCCTAGCAAGTGAGTGAGATACTGTAGCTGCTGCTTGTCAGATCTGCATTGCTCTCAATGGGGTGAAGGTACTGGAATCAAACTCATGTCTGAACGTTAGCTCTGCAGGAGAAATATTTATAAGTGAGATATCTGGGTATCCAGTCCTAACAACAGAAACTGATGCTTTTTTTCTGTCTGCCTCTGTAGGTCTTCAAAAGGTGACGTCAATAGTGAAGGATATGTCTTGGAGGTGGAATGCTGCTCCTCTTTAAACCACCTCTCAGAGAAAAAGGAGATACCTGATTTTATTAAGAAAGTGAGTAAAAAAAAGGGTAGGGGACAAACCCCAAAACACAGTATTCTATTATTTGCACTGTAGTTACTGTTTCTAATTCTGTTAGTTTGGCAGTAGAGATATGTATACACTTTTCCAGTGAAACACTGCACTAGAATTTGGTGTTTTGTGATTTTAAGTATCTGAAGAGCAGTTAACACTTCTTGAGAGAAACAAGTTTGATCATACTATCATTAGAAAATTATTTGTAGAGTCACAGGAGAGTGGCCTCTCAGAGATGATATCAAGTAAGTTAGCAATGGAGAAGATGTTTCTATAATGTGCAACATTTTATGTTGAAACAATATATATGGTTTCCATTTTAGTGTCAAAATATCCTGTTGGATAGTACTTTACCTAAAGGCCTTTTACCTGTGGGAAACCCCCAGATTATTTGTTTCAGTACCAGGTGGTGTTAGCAGATAAAGGTGGTACTGGTAAACCTAAAATCCTTTTGTGAACCAGAAAAGTGTTGCTTTCAATGAACTCTTATATGTACTGGGGAATTTGAAGAGAACATTGCAATTCTTTATTTGTTGCCTTCTTTTAAAAATTATTTTTGATACTATAATATTCTGCCAGACTGGAAATTAGTAGGTGATGTCCATTTTAGTGAAAACAGATTCAGATTGTGCTTGTTTCAAGTTTTGCAGCATCTGTTGTGTCCTGTTGCACATTAAATAAACTAGCACTGAGTAGTGTGTTTACTTAGCCACAGGGTGTGAGGAGACATGCTCCCCTAGCTTTAGTCCATTTGCAGTGATAATAGTTAAGAAAATTTTGTAGGATAAATTTCAGCACAGGCTCTGTGAGCATGACTCAGCTTGACAGACTACACTGTTCAATCTTCCCTTGTTCAATGTTTCCTTTGTCCAAAGTGTTCAATCTTTCCTTTTTACCATGAATTGAAAAAACTAGATTAAAAATAATGCAGCTAGAACTATCTGATCGCTGTCATACTTACAGATGGATAGATTTTGGTATCAGAACAAACAGAAGTTTTCTGAACACATAATAATGCTCTAAAGTTTGAGTCCAAATTTTGTTTCAGGTTTAATTGTGTTATTGCACTACTCTTCTGATGTTATCTTGTGTTATTTCAGTACTTATTCCACACTTAGGCAAAACTGGTGTAGTTATTGTGCATCAGTTACAACAGGTTTGATTTTGTTCTTCAGTTGTTTGAGTCAGAGTAGAAACACAGGAGTAACTGTCACAACTGGGAGCAAAATTGTGCATCATTGCAACAGAAAATTTCTTTGCATTTGTAACTTCAGAAAGAGTATGGATAACATGAAAACAAAATGACAATCCAGGAGTCATCTTATTTCCATAAATATCCAATTCTGAGACTCTTTAGAGTGCTTTTCTAGACATGAAAATGTTTCTGGTGGTAGAAGCCATTTGATTATGGGGTTATGAAGATGCCTTTTTGAAAGACAATAATTTAAATTTTAATAGCTAGAATGTATATTTACTGTTTCTCTGTAGGCTGAGTATGTCGTTCATCCTCAGATGTTATTTGATGTAGAGAAGTTTGAAGTTCTTTGAAGCTGTTGCTGTCAAGTGCATGCTGTTTCACTGTATCTGATTAAACACATTGTGAAAGTCTCAACACTTTTATGTAAGTCTAACTCAGGAAACAGGATTTGTTTGGGAGTAGGAATTAATTGTCATATTAACTAATTTGTCTGAGTAACAAAAATACCCATTGCTTTTAAGGGCGTATAAACCAGATGTTTACAAACAAAATAAATGGAAAAATAAAGTATTTCTTCAAACAAAGTGGTAACAAAAAGCTGTTAGAGAGGGCAATTGCTTTCTTTAAAAAAAGAACAGACTTACAATTCTTCTCAAACTGTGGAATACATTTGAAGTTAACGTTTTAATTGAATAGGCAAATCCTTGATCTTGAGCTTTTCATAACAGAGGCTTTTAGCACAGGTTTACCATCTTACTGAATTGCAAATTACTATATTAAAAAAACCCTCAAACCAAATAGAATAGCCATATTTTCAAAACAGAAGAAGTCAAAATTTTCTCCATGAGCTTATTTAAAAAAAAATTCCTATACCCTGAAAAAATTCATTTTATTATGCACTGCTGCACCAGTATTATTTACCTTGAGTTTGAAAAGGGATGCAATTTTAATAACTTTTCTTGATTCACTTTCTGTTGCATTGACGTATACATCATATTGAGTATTAACTGCTTCCTTCTGCAAACACAAACCGATTTTATAATGGCATACAGCATAGGTAATACATGCTTTTTTCTTCTATAACTCTATGTAAATGTTTAGAAGCAATGCGGTAGAAAAAAGGAGGTTATTTCACATGGAGAATGCTTCTTGCTCACTCAAACAAAGTGCCTCAGTACAATGTTGACTATAAAATATTTAAGAACTGCTAAAGAAGACTTTCTGGTCAAACTTGTGTTGTATTGCTGAGGTCCTTCTGCGCTGCTGGACTTTGTCCCCGTTCTCTGCTCTCTTCGTTACTTTTTTGCTGTGGTTTCTGATTGTGGCAAGACAGGGAACACGTAAGTATTGGGGATATGATGTTGCATAAAAGACACTCTTTCTGTACCTTAAAATCATGTCAGCATCACCACACTGTTGTTCTTTGACATCTGTGTGTATCTGTCGTGTCTTAACCTGTCCTAAAGAGCTCAAACAGTCCCATGGTGTCTTAAATATATAATTTGTGGGCAATGAAAGAAGTAACTTCACTGTCGTGAACATACTGTACTGCTGTGTTGTTATTAACACCCCTGTCTTTAGCTCTCAGGCAAAACAGAGATTAAAGATTTTGCTCATCTGCTTTTTAATGAGCAAAGCTAACTTCTGAACTTCTGATCACTGTGGCTCAGATCATTCTGAAGTTGTTGAAAGTCAGAGATGTTACTTCTAAGATATCATATTTTGTAATACTTTGACTTGTGTCTCATGTCAAATAGGGTAGTCTTTAATTACTTCCTTAGTTGCCTTTTGTTTCTGTGTATCCTGTTATCATTTCTTTCATGTGAGAGCATTCTCCAGAGTCTATAGAGACAACTAAGGGAAGGAGGAGCTAGGCTGACATCCCAAGAGTTATTTTGGATACACAGTCCAAAATACATGAATGCCAAATATATTTCTCATGACCTTTGTTTTCCATATCAATCTGAGTTACATGCTCTAGAAGAACTGTAACAGGCAGAAGGTTTGGTTACCTCTTTAATAATGCACTGTCAGAGGAAATTCTTGTATCGTAACTTTTTTCCAGTGTGACGCCATTGCAGAGGTCTTATTTCTTGTCCCTGTGGACTCCTTATCCTTCTCTGGGGAAGTAGGAAGTAGGATAAGCACAGAAAAGCGCAGTTTAAAATGGTGCAGCTTGACTGAAATGCAAATGCAGGCATCTTCCTTTCGTGCTTTTGGCTAGACACGGATCTCTCCCTGCTGGTCTGTCCTTACTTGCCTCAGAAATGTGTGTAATTTCTTCCAGCAAACCTAAGGCAGTACAGATGAATAATTGGTTCTGCATTTTCAGAAGTGGGCTGGTTCCTCTTGGAACGTGGATGAGACAGTGTGTGTCAAACCTGCACACTGCTGTTCCCTCTCTCAAGCCTTGGTCAGGTTCAGTGAGTACAAATGCCATCATCTGTGCTGGCTCAAAAGCTACCAGTAATACGTGTCACTCCCTCAACTGGTCCTTGGAACCACTTCTGTAGTCCAGAGCATCCTACAAATAATCTTGACTCCTGCAGATGGAGTGACTTTGCCAGTAAGTTTGTTGACATTTTTTGTGTAATAATAACATTGCTGGGTCAAGGAAGCGATGGTACCTCTCAGACATGAGTGGGACCCCAGGAAGGAATATGCCAACAAAACACATTTCAGGGATGCTGCCACCCATGTACTTGTTCTAGAGTTGGCCTCTGAGAGAGCGACCACCAGTTCTCTCTGGTACAAAGGTGAGAGGGAACTGCACTATTTTGAAAGAAAGGCTGTACAATACTAACACTTGTGTGAAGAACTCACATCCCGCAGTATTTGAGCCCTCTTGACAGTATTATGGAAAAGAAAATGCTATCAGGAATAAAACTGGCATGATGTATTATTATGTTTCAAGTGTTAGTTTATGCACTGGAAATAAATTTGCATTACTAAACTGTAGTTGAACTCAGTGTGCTCCTGAAAGGGGAGACATTCCTTGGGGCACTTCGACCCTCCTATCCATGACTTGCCCTCGCTGTGTTGGAGGGAGCCTCAGGCAGGAGACTGGCTGAATGGTTGGGTAAGGAACTGCTACACCCCCCAGACACCCACAGGTCACTCTCACTGCATGGTTCTCTACTTTCTTGATCCTTCTTTTCCTGTTCTCTTGGTTTTTTCCTCTCTATTCATCTGTAGCTGTTTTGGAGTTCTCAGGATAAGTGCTATCTTAGTTCATGCATGTTGTTTTCCCGAGAGCCATCTGTGTTAGGGTTCTAATTGGTGAAGAATTTTTGTGTTAGTGTTGCTCTTAAAAGACAGGTTCATTCTCCAGCTTCTTTTGGGTTGCTGGATAGAAGCACAGTCGAAATATTTAGAGGGACTTCTGTTTCTCTTCTAAAATAACTGCTAAATACCTATATGAATTTCCAAGAGGTTTTAAAATCTTTTTCATAGATGTTTATAATCAAGGGAGTGAGTCACTTGTTTTCTACATATTTGCTTACATCAGAATGAACATTTGTTTTGTCTGATCCAAACAAGGAGCTTCACATACCTGTATATTGTGTGAAAGCAATATTAAATGATTTTGAACTCTCAACTTCTGAGTTTTTAAATCATTTCACCATCTAATTATGAAAAGGCAAGAAAATGTGGAAAATGAGAAATGTATCAATCTCCATAATAATATTTATTTATATATATATTAATATTTTTGTTTGTAATGGTATGACAAGCAAATGAGAAGACAAAAGTCTGCAGTTTCCAGGAAAATAATGAATGTGAAAATGAATGATACTAGAATTTTGTTTTTTACTTATAATAGCTAAGAAAAATAGTGGGGTTCATATAGCTGCTGCAGTATTTCTCTCATTCTTGTCTCTTTCTGTGTGTCATTATTTATTTGTCATCTCTGTATCTTTACATTGAGATTTATTTTTCAGAAGGAACAAAGAGATGCAGCATATGTGTTCTGAGAACACTAGTCTGTTGCTGGATTTCTTGACTCCGTTACTGCAGTCTTACAGTGATCTCTTCTATGAAGTCTCTGGTTGCTTTGCTGGTGCCAGGGCTCCTTAGATGGTTATTGTAATCCTAAGCATTATTCTTTACATATGTTTTAGCTGGTCTGTCCAGAAATTTCCTGCAGGGTGTGCAGTCAGAGCAGGTGGCAGTAAAAGATAGAAAAGAGGGGAAAATTGAGTCTTTAGTATTGCTCAGAGGCTTGTTCTTAAAGGGAATAAGCAGTTCAAATTTACTTCTGTGGCTAGAAAATGACCCTTCTAGAATCCTGTTTATTACCTAGGATTACTTACCTATATGTGATCTCAATCTCTTCTAAAATCATTTCTATCCTTAAAACAAACCCAAAAAATCCCACCCCAAAACCTTCAATCTCCATAGTATTTGAAAAGAACAGTACAACATTTATTTCTTTAGTGCATTGTAATGAAAACCATTGCTGAGCACTTAGGTGACAGCTTTGCTTTCTGCATGTTTACAGTGCAAACAGAGCCCCTGTTTTATTTTTTAAGTATTTGGATGTTAGCAGTAGATATGGTCATGAAGCAGAACTTGAAACTCAACATCAATGGTTCAGCTGTTTGTAATCTGCTGTGATAATATTTATTAAAGTGCATTTTGTTAACATTTTCTAAGTGTATATATAACAAGAGATGGTAAAAAATAGCATATACTCTATTTTAAACAGCCTGGTGTGAAGGGAAACATCTGTTCCTGGTTAAGCTTCTTTCAACTTGTGTTCTTTTGACTAAGCCCTGTAAGAGTGGTGTTGATACATATCTTCCATGGACATTGCAAAACTATTTTCAGGACTCTCCCAGGAGCCTGGTTGTGCTTTTATAATCCTTTGCCCTCAGCAGCTTTCAGAGTCATCCCCTTGCCCAAGATAAAAATAGATATTACAAAGTATGTAGTTGATGTTTTTAATGGTCCACTTCTGTCTGGTGGGAAAAAATAACTTTTTAAATAACAATAAATATGATAACATTTTATACTGTGCTAAAATAAAATATGGGCAAATTGTTCAAATTGTAATTTTGGCTACAAGTAACAGATGGCTTGATGAAACAATGTGGTTTTAAAGAAACACTCTTTGGTTGATATAAAAATAAAAGAAAGTGTTCCCTGCAAATTAAATGTACAGCCTGTAAGTTTGAGACTGAATTCCTCCTTTTAAAAATATTCCTGTTGTCCTGAACCTTTTTATTTGTTTGTTTTCATTGCCTAGAACAGCAGTGGACTAAACTATTCGTACGGAATCACATTATGGCTAGTTGCTTAAATGGTTGTTAGATACAACAATCAACTATACATCTTCGTAAATCTTCATTTTCCCCTTGTTTATGTTCACCAATTAGTGTAGGAGTTACTTGCAAAAGATTTCTGCACAGAACACGGTCTACATTTTGAAAATGCCAGTTCTGCAGAACAAGAACTTGAGGCAGAATTTCTACAGACCTTTTTTTAACAATGTGTTTCAAGTGTTTGGGTTGAGTGAGCATAGCTGGCTGCTCTCTAGCAGTTTACCCCAAGTCTAAAACAAATAGTAGGGAATGAATCCTAAATTATGTGAATAATTTCAGGACTTTCTTTCAGAGTTTTAGGAAGGATAGGAGGATGCAGGTATATTATTTGGCTTTTGGACAGATACCACACTCACTGAACCTTTGTAGCTTGTGGCCAGGAAAGTTCACCCTTTGCCTTCAGTGAAGGAATAGGTGATGGAATGAGATGATTTGCGAAGAATAATCACACACAGGACTACAGAGGATGAGACTGGTTCAAGACCGGTCATCTGATGAAATATGCTGAAAGGAGCAAGTGCACTTGCACCATGCTGCACTGCATGTTTTGGCGTGGTTATATTGTTCTCAGGAGTGAATATAATGCACGCTGAAGAGAATTCCAAGTTGTTTATCTCATCCCTGCCTTGGCTCAAGTAGCAGGAGAGGTATAACTTGCTGTAATTTAGTATCTCCTGCAGCACTGCCTTAGGATCCCACCCTCTGGTTTATTCAGCACAGCAGTAAGTTGCAGTACCTCCCTGTACTCTCCCTTCAGTACATTTCTCCCTGTGCTGTTTGTAGCTTTGACTTCCCTTTTGCAGAGGCTACTACCAAGGAGCATTTTGTAAAACTGCAAAGCTTGCTTTCCTGCCCTGTTCAGTGCCTTGTTCTCTGCCTTGTTCTTGTTCTAGTCCTTGTGCCTCTGCCACAAACACCGTGAGGGCTTAAAATGGCAAATCAATGGTTCAGTTGAATGAGCTGTGTCCTGCAAAGATGGAAAGACAGCATCCATCTGCTTCTTCAAGAAAATTATTTCATTTTACTTTTTGGGTTTGTTTCTGGACTCTGTTCTCTTCTGTTGGGTCTGTCAACTTCATTCTGATAGTCTTACCTAAAGTTCCCAAATATTAAAATTCTGGTCAAGGTTTTCATTGGAAGTATCAATATAAACACTGTCAACAACACTGCTTAAACAGCTATTCTGTGGTTTGGGATTACGGTAACATTTTCTGAGGCATTTCTCCAGTGTTTTATCCCTCATGGCCTATTTTGATGTAATTGACTGTGAAAACACTTGGTAACTTGAAAGCTTGAATGCAGATTGGGATTTTACTTTCCGAAAACTACATTTATATTTACTTTCACGTATATGAACATGAACTGTCTATCTCAAATTCAAAATTTGGTGAGTGTAAACTGGAAAAACTTAAAAATGCATGGGAAGTACAGGATGAAACAGTGGAGCATCCTAGTCAGAAAGGTTGCATGGTTTGAAAATCTGCAAGTAGTGTAACAGTCCTGAGTAATAGGATAGAAAAACAATGAGCGATTGATGCTTTGCTGTTCGATCAGTAGAATTATGTTTTTTGTAATGTGGTACTAGAGATGCAAAAATGCCAAAGTTGCCAAAGTTTTGAGTCACATAGAAAGAACTAAATCCCTCCTTCAGAACATTAGCTAAGCTTAATTGGTTTTAAAATAAGCAGTAAACTCTTGATGACTGTTCCTGTCTTCTACAGAAGGAGCATGTGAGACCTGCAGAAAATATAAGAGGCCGACTAAAAGCCCGTCTTAATTCTAAACATCTGTTTCCAGAAATGAGCAAACTAGAAGGGGGATGTGCAGTATTTATCTTGAAAAATGTATTACTAAATATTAATGAAGGCAGACATAGTTGGAAGACTGTATTCCTGAGCATACTTTCCCAGTTCCAGCTCCTGGCACGCAGTACACAGCATTCTCCTCAAACCACAAGATCGTGTTCTTTGCATGAAGATCCCTGGTGCTGTCTGTTTTCAAAGAATCCTAAAAAGATGGTAGAGAAATACACTCATCCGGTTTCTGGTGCACATTATGAGACCTAATGCCTTTAACATTGTTCTTTTAAAAACAACAACTGAATAAACAGACAGATGAGCATTTCTTTTATTGATTAAGACAGTTCATACTTCATTTAAATAGACAGCTCTGAGCAAAATTAACCAGCTATTGTTTTCACAGCCATATGTTTGGCCATCAGTAGGACTAAGCAGCAGTCTTTCCCAAAGTTCACAGCAGAGCTAACTAGATGCATCTGACCGTCAGAAAATCAGTTCAGTGCTCCTGGAAAATGTTGTCCTTTCTCTAAGCACATTTTTGCTATGTGTGCCCTTCATAAATTTGTTTTGGGTTGCTACTAAATTCTTTCAGTTCCTTGTTGTATAATGAACCATATAGCAAACCTACTAATGAAATGTTCAGTCCTAGTGCCTAGATTTTGAAGGAGGTTTTTTCCAGATAATCAGAAGGTGTAAGCCTTGAGTCCATTTAGGACTGCTGTAAACTCAAGTGCCTTGATGACATTACTAAAACTGCTTTTCTTCTGGATGCATCCCAAAAATGTCCAGCTCCTGGCATTAAATAGTTAAGATAAATCCCTAACACGTATTAAATAATTGGTTCAAAATTCTTATGTGAGAGAGATCCTCATTATTAAATTGCTTTGTGCTATTTTGCATTTTTATTGATGTGGGTGAAATACTATGCTGAGCGTGCTGGAAATGTTTGATTTTCTGTGTGCCGTCCCACAGGGATGTGATCCGGATCTTCCTGTAAGCAATTGGTAAAGCTGACAAAAGTATATGATTCTGTTTGGCATGGGATCTATATTCTTGAGTTTCCATATTTATAAGAGTACTATCATGCTCGCCATCAATAGGAGATTATTACGGAGCTGAGGACACCACAAAAAACACAGAATCACAAACATTATGTGGGCTGTACAATGGACTTGCCAAGAGTCTTTATTCAAAATAGATTTGAAAAGAGAACCTGTATGTGGCTGTTCAAAATGAGCTTTTGAACATGGATTGTCACATGACTTTGAGACCCATAGAGTAAAGCAAGTACTTTCCAGGAAAGAGGATTCCATCATTCAGCCATACTTTGCCGCGTGTGGTTTTACAGACCTTTAATTTAGACTGTCAGCCATTTTCTAATTATGGTAGGGAGCCTTCAGGAGAACCAGGAATATTTAAAAAGATGGGACATAAATTTGCTACATCAAGGTAATGTTTAGTGACACTGCTTTGTGCTGCTTGATGGTTCCTTTTTTTCCAAACACAGTATAAAAATAGCGGTCAGGCCTTTCTGAAATAAACAATAACACTTCACAAATGTTAAGAATGTTAACACAAGTGCCCCAGCTAAAATTCAATTAAGGTAGTGACATCAGGGTTGGACATGGTGCTTGTTCCTATTCCTGCTAAAGTTCGTGGGAGATTTGATATTTATTTCACAGACAGCAAAGGCTGAATCTGTCATTTTTTTCCCCTCGGGGAAAATGCCAGGTTTCTAATCAAGCAAATTATAGGGATGACATTAAATTCTTTAACTGCATTGGCCCTCTGTACACATGAAATTTCACCCCTTCTTTAAGCAGATTCTATTTTTAAACTGCCATAAATCCAATTTGTTGCAAGCCAGTTGCAAATGAATTTGGATGTAACTACTTGGGGGTTTATCCAGATTGAAATAAATGAGTTAAGTTCTGCTTCTGTGGTTGAACAATAACGTCTTTTGTGATGGAGATCTGGTCTTGTATTTGTGGTTAATATCATCCAAGCAGCACTTTATGAGGCAATGAAAATGTTTCTGTTCCCATCTGGGGAAAGAAGCAAAGAATTTTTTTTTTTTTGACATTTTGTTGGAATTTCCCTTTTCAAAATTTCCCAGTTGAGATTAGTATTGATCACCTAATGTAAGGGCATTTTTAATCTAGGTTTTTATCTGATGGGAAAAGTGGTGGAGATGCAGTTGTTCTTTTTATTTTTTTTCCTCTCATTTAGTCATACAATGCAGTATGACGCAGACCTGTGTTAGTGCTCTTTGTTACTGCTCTAGACTGCACATAAAGACAAGTAATTTATCTGATCTGGAATATGTCTCCAAAAACCCTGTCCAAGTAGCATCATGTTCTTCCTATTCAGTTCAGCTTCACCCCTGCTTTTTTCCATACATTGCCCTCTTACTGATTCCCAATGCTGCATCTGCTGAGATACTTTCCCAAGAGGTTTGAACAGATGTATCTGTCTGTGTGTACCAGAACTGGATCCCTCAAGAGGGTCCAAAAACCGCAGGTGGCTTTTAGAAACAGTCCTTCTGTCCTGTGTATCTTCTGGAGACAACCTCTCCAGCTACTAAAGTGTGGCTTTGTTTTTGGTTTTGTTGAGATTTTTTTGGTTTGTTTGTTTAGTTGTTTGGTTAGTTGGGTTGGTTTTGTTTCTGTTTTGCTTTTAAATTGAAATAGTCAATATTTGAAATACAGGAAACAGGAAATGTGAATGTGTACTGGATGGCATGATTCAGTCTGGATGTGAAGGCAATTAAAATATACTACTTAAACTTGACAGGATGCTGAAAAACAAATTATCCATGTAGTTTGAAAATGTTTAGCCTTTATACTTTCTGATGAGAGCTAGCCTCTTTGTGGTTTTGTGGAAAGTTGAAAGGAGAGACTGTGTGTGCTGATACATCGCTTTGCTGTTCTGCAGCTTGCATCACACTGTTGTATAGCATTTCCTGCTAAATTGGCTTTATTGAAAATAATGAGATGCTTGGTTTTGCCATATGGAATTAGGAAAATTGAAAATATATGTTTAAATAAGATTTTATGGTCTGTATTCTACCTATTAACTTGGTTGGGAAAGGGCCTTGAAGATAGAGACTCTTTTTCCAATCTTCCTGCTAAACTGTTTGGCTAATACAGCTTAGATTGAAATTTGGTTCTTAGTTCCTTCTGTTTTAAATCTGAGAACAAGAGCCTCAGAAGAAACACCTCAGCTTCAGGTGTTCCTGAGAACAAATACAATTTTTTTGAGTAAGCAGAGTCTGTAAAACATTCTGTTTCACATACTGTGAAAGCTGTTCCCATCCTTATCACAGCGTGGGAGTCTGGTAGAGATTGACAAGCAGTCTTTATTGACCAGGACCAGTAATATTACCACATATGTACTGTCCTCAAACTCTCTAACAGTTGCAGTCTAGTTAAGTTTCTATAATTAGCTGCCCTGCAACCCACTAAACAAATGTAGTGTTGTGTCTGTACATGAGTGATAAGGGATGAAATAAATCTGTAACTCTATCATTGACTTTATAAAAAAAGTAGTTGTCAAGTTACAATGGAGAGTCTGGGCCATTGAGCATATTATGAATACATCTGTCATTGATACTCACTTAAACAAGGTAAAAGCTAACTTTCTTCGTAGACAGACACCCTTTAGGTCAGGATCCTGCTAGCTAATGGTATTTTTATTGTCCTATTTAGCAATGAGCTTTAGTTAAGTCAGCATCCCATGGTTTCCAGGCTAAACACCTGTGAAGACCATTGCCTTGTTTCCTCAAGACGTCTGTTTAAATTCCTGTGATCATGAAATGAAGAGTTAATTTAACATTCAAAATATAATAGTGATTTGAAAGAGGAAGTTCTTGTTGATCAGGCATCATCAGTAGGTTTGTGTGTTCAGGGCAGTAACACGTTACCAGCAAGTAAATGATTAATTAAAAAAAAACCAAAACCCAAAAAAACCTGTGTAGCGAAGATGCAGAAATGATCTTCCTCTTAAATTAAAAAAAGGTGCATCATTCTTCCTAGTTACTTCCTATTGAAAAAAAACCCCACTGAACTGTTTTTCCTAAGTTCATACTAAACTGAGCATGGGAGAATAATTAAGACACTTTAACTCTTTGGAATTATGTGTTATGCAGACAAAGTGAAATTATTTATCCATTCTCAAGGCATTTATTTTGGAAACATTTATGTGTATTTAGACTTTACATTATAAGAGGAGCATACATTAAATGGAAACCTTTTCCTTCTGATGAGTGATTTTGATGAATGAAGCAGTAGACACTCATATGTTTTCACAGAAGTCTGTCTCGCACTCGCGCTTCTCCTGGGTTTAAGGAGTGTGAGGCTGATGACTCCATAGTGCCGAGCCTGCCTGAAAGAGATTTCTCTTTCTGCTTTGTCTCAAACTTTTGTTCGTTAATCCTAGCTTTATCTAATTGTCATAACTACTAGCCCAATGCTTTCCCTTAGGACCTTTTGTGATCTGATTCCTTCATTTTCCTCCTTTACCTAAAGTATAAAGGATTAATGATAGAGCCTTTTAGTTTCCTTTTCTTCTTCCTAGCTCATGTCACAATGCTTTTTTCTATTCCAAGTTCTCTATCTTCCCAAAAGTGGTGTTTTAAAATAGCTTTGCTTTTATGTGCTCATTATGTGAAAGTTTGCCATTTGTGACTCAATCCAAAATAGGACAAACAACAACTGTTGTTATAGAATTAATAAGCTTTTCCTTGCATAAATGTCATAATCACACACCTAAAACAGCAGAAGATAAAATAATAAGTCTCCAATTTCTTAAGATCAATACAAAAGTATTTTTGTAAGAAATGCCACTTTCAGTATTTTATAAATAAGCTTTTCAAACAGATACTTTCCTCTCTTATGAAGAAAATATATAGACATTTTCTCTCTCTTTCTTCCATTCTTTTCTTATTTTTTTCTCTCCACTTCCACATTATTTCAGATGGTTTAGGGAACTTTTCATCCTGCTTTTTTAGGATGTAACTTTTTATATAAATGCAACATGACATTTTCTTGTGGTAGTGGACAAAAGTAGCAAAATGACACGCTTGCTGCCTTGAAGGGTGTTATTTTCTGTGTTTCTGTTTAGCTAAGACAGCTTGACAGTTAAAAATCTAATCTTCTTCAACTTGTAGATTCAAGATGCTGCAAGTCAAGGCTTGAAATTTGTTGGAATTATACCTCAGTACCATTCCCAAAAGAACTGTCTTGTCAGCGCCTCCCTGACACCTGCCAGTAACAACTCTGTGCAATCAAGAGATAATAAAAATGTTTCAAATTACCCCGAGGATCATGCTTCACCGGATGGCGAGAAAATAGACGGCATTAATGGATGCAGTACTCCAGCACAGAGTGAGGAAAGTGCTGACCAATGTGCCACATCCAGAGAGGGCTGTAAAGGTGAAGGACAGGCTACTGAAGAGCAGAATCTCCAGTCTGCGAAGGGAAATGAAGAACACGAGAACTCGAGTGTGAGAGAAGCAGCGGACAAGACGAATGGACTTGCAGAGGATGAAACACCAGCACGATGTTTAAAACCACTTACTGCCAGTAAGTATTGGAGTGAGCTCTCGTACATAAAAGCCAAGTTAGAATTGCCTCAATTGCATCCCCAGCTCCTTTGGCAGGTGGGGATGCAGAGGGGACATTAGCACTGTGATAGTGAAGAAAAGATGTTCCAAACGAGCCACTTAACCTGATTTCAGCATGGTTACACAGTTCACAACAACTGAGTGTAAGTCAGACGGCTAAAGAAGAGATGGTACAAGCAGGTGCAGCTTTGTTATGGCCCATGTGTATGCCTGAGTGTAAAGACTTATTTTTGTCTGCTGTTCAGCTGAATTGCTTCATTTCTGTATTTGTTGCTATACCCTGAGAGCTCTTGATCTTTGTATCCTTTTTGTCTGTTTGAATAAAAAGCTCTGCTAATCTGCCTGACAAGCTTTTGCAGCAATAGAAGGAATAATTCACAAAGCCTTATCACAGTTAGCCCCTTTGTAGCAGGTGAACAGATAGCTGGAATTAAACCACATCAGGAACAGCAGGAATATATGTGATCTGAACTCTAAAGTCTCCTAGTATCCTATAGCCAGGCTGGGGGTCAGTGCTACAGTCAGAATTGTAATTACTGGAAAACAGCAGTTATTTTTTTAATGACTCCTATTTGCTAGTTCATAATAAAATCTAGGTACTGGGGCTGCTAATAATTTGCCTTCTAGTTATCTTTTTTTTTTTTAAAGTTTGTTTTCCATATACTAGTTTTCTTTCTTTCATTGCTTTGACATATTTCTCCCCAGGTGGGCTTTCCACTTTCTAAATGTCATTTTATGTCATCAAAGACCACAAGTGTCAGCTGAAGTCTCAAAATACCTTCCTTAAGGTGTTTGTTGCTCAGAGGTTACTTCTGTAGCAGGAACTGTAGTTCAAAATAGGATGTAGACCAGAGTAATTTAGAAAATTAAAAGGGATCAAAAAAAAAAATTCTTGCCCCATTTCCAGTTTAAACCTCAAAATACTTTTCTTTTCTGTGTTTGTTTAAATCCAAGAAAACCATGTTTACACTCATTTATCTTACTGCTTTCTTTAATTTCCTTACAAGCTACAAATCTATGCAGGGGGAGTGTAGGTGGAATTTCTAAGGCTGGTACTGTCCTTGACTTTAATTTATCCCTATTCTCTAAGACTTTACATAGATTCAGTCAAACAATCCTATCCCTTTGGGAATTTCATATATAGGCTCGAGAATTACTTTGCATTGTCCTCCTTGGATTATTGTCTTGGTTTCCGTTGAGGTTTGGTGGAATTAGCTTTTGGATCCAGTTTGGATCACACTCTGGTAACCTTTCACCATACCTTCTTTGATTTTTGTTGAGCAAGGGGGCACCCACATCTGGTGAAAACATAGCTATTGTTTGAACAACTTCTAGTTTACACCCTTAAGGGTGGGTTGTCACAACATTAGAATCTTACACATAAAACCTGTCTTAGTTTTATAGTTAAAAAACTAACCAGATCAATTCTTTCTCTTTTTATATATGCTGCCTTTGAGAGAGTTAGCAAGTTTAATCATCTTTTTGACGCTATTCCTCTCCATACGAATATTGAAGTTCTTTTGCTACAAGTAGCTGTGTTCTTAGTATTTCTGCACAATGTGAAGCTGATCACCTCCAGTCTTCCCAACTTTTGTCTGTAACAATCCAGGATTGCTGCTGATTTGCCAGATAAAAGGGTTTATTTAAAAAAATGCATTTAGTTTCCTCAGTGATCTTTCTTTCTCTGAGTGCTTTTTGTCTTTATTTATTTTTCATGATTTTTTTTAATTGGTATGTTACGCAAATACTTTCCAAGACTGAAATTCTGAGAAGGCAGTTTTATGTGATAGCTTATTTACAGTAGGATTTTTCCAAGTCCTGTACAACACTGCTGATTTCTTTATTACTTTTGTATGAATTTTTGTTATTACAGCACTCCCTTTTCCTTCCATGGAAAATGTATTTCAGTTTTTGGCACCAGTTCTCCATCCTTCCTTGGGAGTGTGAAGACTGAAAGCGTCAGGTGGCTTTTTTTGTTGTTTTTTTTTCATTAGAAAGTTACCACTCAAACTCCTTCTTCCCTACATAAAACTTCAGAAAAAAAAATAATACTTCTTAGTATTTGTGGGATCTTAAATATGTTTTTTATTTTTGGTTTTATACTATTCAAGTGTTATTTTTATGCTTCTTCACTTGATTACTAAATGCTTTGTGCTCATTCACTTCCCCTGTTTTTAACAGGTTTTTCAAAGCAGTGTTGAAAAATATTTGCCAGTGAACGAGGCACTGACATTCCAATGGTATGTCCAAGAGTGCTGTGTTACTTAGAACCAAACTGAAGGTGTCTGTGGCCGTTCTTGAGGATTCAGGGTCTCTGGTGAAAACTGTTACCAGCAGTGATTTGGGCTAGACTGGCAGGGACACCTTCCACAAGACCAGGTTGCCCAGGGGTGGGGCAGTCACAACTTCCCTGAGCAATCTGTTCCAGCGCCTCCCCACACTTGCCATGGAGAATTTCTTCCTAATATCTAATCTAACACTGCCCTCTTTCAGTCTGAAGCTATCACCCCTCGTTCCATCACTCCATGCCCTTGTAAAAGTCCCTCTCTGTCACTCTTGTAGGCCCCCTTCAGGTACTGGAAGGCTGCTCTGAGGTCTCTCCAGGATGAACAGCTCCAACTCTCTCATCCCTCTGATCATCACAGGAGAGGTGCCCCATCCCTCTAATCATCCTCATGGCCTCCTCTGGACCCCTTGCAAAAGTCCTTTCTGTGCTGGGGATCCCAGAGCTGGATGCAGTGTTCCAGGTGGGGTCTCACCAGAGGAAAGTAGAGGGGCAGATCCCCTCCCTCTCCCTGCTGGACACTCTGCTTTGGATTCAGCCGGTTGGATCTCAGGGGTGCAAAACAGATATTGCTGGCTCGTGTCCAGCTTTTCCTATCAGTGTCTTAATATGCACCAGAAAGATCTCCATTTTCAACAAAAGTCTATTCTGGGGGTCAGAATCAAAATGATCAGTGAAGCTTTCTGTGTGTGCTTTTCTGAGCTGGGATTATCATAATTTCATTCTTTCTAAACCAGTGGTAAATAGCAAGAGGATTCACGTTCATGTTTATTCCTTTCTACTCTGCTTGAATTATGGTTCATGTCTGAGATTATTAGGTCTTTTTTCATGTTGGATATGAGCTTCCAGCTCTTCTCTTCAAGTGCTGCCAGCCTGTTTCTGAGCATCTCCCTTCTGATATCTTTTTCAATTTACACACTGCTTCTTGCTCAGTGACATTTGTTAGAGAGCAATCTTAACATTTCTCTTGACATCTCTTTCTTTACCTTTGCTTGAGATTAAAACATAATAGCTTGCAAACAATAGGAGCTTATTGAATGAAGGATTTTCATATAATACCTTTTACCTTTTATATTAATATATTTGGAGAGAATTTTTGGCATTTGGAAGTCAATAGAAATTTTACCATTGATTTCCGTGTCTGCTAATAAGTAAAATAATAATGTCCAAAATTTTTTTATTGATTATTTTATTGATAGTTGAGAAGGTATGTCTGCTTTTAAACTGGATTCCAGTTTAGGGCTGTGAAAGGTCAGCTTTGCTGTCAACGGTGACTTTTTTGCCTATAGTAACTGCTGCTAAAATATTCTAGAGGAGGTATGGAGCAGAGTCTAGAAGATGTTCTCATTTTTAAGACCCTTCACAATTCCACTTTTGAAATTCATTTGCTGTTGTGTTACTGTCTTGCCTCGGCTCAGATGCAGAGTAAACCAAGAAAGCAGCTACCATAGTCTCTACGTGAATGATTCATTGCATTTTCTTGAGATGAGACTGCTGTTGGCTGGTTCCCTGCTATTGTGTTATCAAACCCAAGTTATTTAATACTTTCATGGCCATGATCTGCAGAATGCAGTTCCTCCTAAATTTGCAGTAAGATTTCATGTTTGAACTGGAGTGATGCGTTATTACTCAGGTATTAGTGTCCTTAAATGTTTTATTACCAATGAATCCATTATGAGTAACAAATACTGAAACAGCAAACAAAACACTGCGTAGGGTTTTGAGGGAGGCCCTCTGTGTTGGACTCTGCAGATCCGTATTAAGGAGATAACCACATCCCAAAGAATTTTTTGCAGTTGCACAGTATAATTAGGCAAGGGCAAACAATGGGTTATACATTGTTTTAGGTGAAATTTTGTGATACAGTTGTTGGCATTACTCCATTTTTTTATTCTTTGGTAGAAGCAGAGATCTTCGCTCTCTTCAACAAGCCCAAAACCCCACAAAAATGCAGCCAGTATTATACAGTGACTATCCCTATGAGGATCTCCAGGAATGGGCAGACTGTCAACAGCTTAGAAGCAAATTGGCTGGAGCACATGACAGATCACTTCAGGAAAGGAGGCTCACTGGTGAACGCCATCTTCAGCCTTGGAATGGTAAATGGTATGGAAATTACAGAAGGCATTATGCTGTGATTATTTTCCTTTCTCCTCTAATAGAGGTCATTATCTTTGAAGAGAAGACGTTTGGGAGATGCTTTAATGTAGGCTTGGGGCAGATTTGTATTAGATCAGCCTCTTTCAGTGAAATGGAATGATAGCACAGAAAATATTTTGGCATTTGAATAAGAAAAACAGATCATATATTGTATTTTATAAACATACTAGAGATGATCTTGTAGTTGCAGAAATATACAGAGTTAATAAACACTACCAAGTAAAGTGAATGAAACTAATAACATTATAAAGCAGATGACATAAATAGAAGAGTGACTTTCCTCTTGGCTGTCCGGCTACACACTGCATCTGGCTCTGATTGCGGGTCAGTGCAAGGACCCTGGAGTTTTATCTGGCCAACAGGTAGTTGGTTACTTCCAGTTCTTGCAGAGACCCTTTCCACCTGGATGGCACAATGTTTTACAAAGTTGTCTTCTGTGGTTGTTTCATTCTAGCTGGAGTGATGGATAAATGTTGGTCTTAATTTAAGAGGATTAAAATTCCCAGATTTTTGCATGTTTTGAAAATGTGGCACAGAGTCCAGCTGAGTACTGTAGCTAGTCTGTACCACACTCATGGCCACCATGGCTTTGAAGGCAAGCCTGCTGTAGAGAGAAAGACTTTGGTGCACAGTAGGGATCCAAGAGACATAACCAAGGAACCATGAGAACAACTGAAGGGAAGTCCTTGAACTTAAAAACATTGAAGTTGCATCTGGATTAATTTTACTGGACAATTACGTGACTGGTATACTTCATGGTTAAGCTGCTTATGGCTGAATCTTTTACCTAATTTTGGTTAGATTTGCATTTCTCAAAAGGAATGTGGTAACCCAGAGATGGCACATTGCTACTCAGATCAGTTGGTTTATGCCTCAAAATTACAGGGTAACTGCTTCCAGAGCATCTTCTTGCTGTTCATCAGAATTCCAGAACCCAGGATAAAACACAGTAATACGAGTCAGTTCTGTTAAAAGTCAATCAGGAAATTAACAGGCAGTTCTAATTTTTCATTTGACAAACAAGAAGGAAAAAAAGGAAGGTCTAAAGTTCAGCTGATGGAATGCTTTCACACAGCTTCCTGGAAGGCCTTGTAATTGCTAGTTAACTTGCTTAAAAACAAACGGTCATTTACTTTATGTATATAAATTGCACAGAGGCAAACTTAATTGGCTCTATCAGGCTCAGTTATCAGGCTCAGTGGGTTTTTTAAAATAAAATCTGCTTCTCAGTTCACTCTGCAATGTTTTAAACATGGCATTTTTCAGTTATTTAAACTTTCAGAGTTCATTTACATAACAGAGGCGCCTGGGGGAGGTTCATGTACTTGGATACCAGACTGAGGAGTGCTGGATAACTGCCTGTGGACATAGATAAAGTAGGCTTGAATGATGACAATAAACTTTCAATGCAATCAGGACAACAAGTTATGTAAAAGTGGAGGGAATCAGGATTAAGTTACATTTGTGATTGAAGATGAACGATTAATAAATAGCATTTTACAGTTACAGAAAGAACAGGTTTCGAAATCAAAAAGCTAAGACAAGGTTTCTGAAAGTATATTGTGCTACTGGAAGAACATCTACTAAGAACATCTGTGGGTTGCTATCATTGGCAGTTAAAAATTTTATCATTTAAATCCTCAATTTTTTCTATGCTGTGGAGAAATGGAACAGCTTTTTCACTCATATGCCAATCAGTGTCAAACAACACAGGGTAGGGATGAGGGAAGAGGTAGGGGTCTGAGGGCTTCTCAACTCCTTACTTTTTTCTAGATTACTATGTCAGCCTATCCAGCTCTTCATAGCTAGTCTTATTCACTGATGAATCCTCTTCCAAATTAAGGTAGTATCAGCATACTTTCTTTAATTGGCTATATCACATTCCTTTGTTCTGGGGGCTGGTTTTCTTTTTGGCTTAAAGTATGAATTCATTATTTTGCTTATTAGACTTAAAAACAGGGTTATTATCTTCTTCTTTTCCCCCTTGTCCTTGGAATACCCAATGAAGTGAAGATTTCCAGATTGTCAGTAGTCATAAATCTGTTTCTTCCTTCTGCTAACAGTTTAATAATTAGCCTTTAAAGGAGTTTTAAAGTTCTCTGGTAACAATTGTTTCTTTTTGCTTATTGTACAAGGTAATTATAAACAGAAGTAAAACACAATTGCAGATCACAATATGTAAATCATGCAGAGTTACACCATATATTAAAAGTATTCAGATTTTGCTAGTAAGTTAGCAACAGCAGCCTGCTTGGTCTTTCAGTGTTCTAATTTCGGCTGGAAAAAGTTATTTATCTAAATTTGCAGTTCAGTTACTTGCTGGTGTTTTTTATCTGACTCATGTCATTGATAATTCTGCCTGTAGTCCCAGGTGTAAACTGATCCTGCCTGGTGATCTAAAGGGACCATAGGAATTCACCCTTGCCCTCCTGAAGTGAGAACGGAGACTGTAGCAGCAAGCTACAGATTAATACCAAATGGAAAGGAAGTAACAGGTGGGGTCTCCTTCTTTCCTGTACCAGCAAGTTTCCAATCAGCAATGTGAAAAGGCAGGAGAAGTCAAACATCTTCAAGGTTATATTTTGATGTCTTTAGAGAGTAATCACAACCCTGTTTGTCTTCGGTTGTTTCAAACTGCAGCTCTTTAAATGCTCGGCGTTCTTGTATCTGCTTCATCATTCTGTCTGTGAATTTTCTGCCTTTCAAACCTAGAAAAAGCCAGCCAACCAACCAGAAAACATTGACAGTACTTAAACACAAAGCAAATGAAACAAAACGTGAGCTGCTTGGAAGAAGAAATCAGTCAGGTTCTTAAGAGAGTCAGACTGATTGTCTGTCGTCTGCCTCCCACAGAGATGAACCAGGGATGCATTTGACCGATTATCATCACCTTAGCCACTGAAGTAGCTGGGATTTTTATCATCCATATGGAATTATTTTCTCTGCGTGTACTGAAGGTGAAAAGATTCAGAAGGAGGGAGGAATGCAAATGTGAAGCAAAGGCAGACACTCAGGTCACGTGCCCCATAAAGCCACAGAGAGCTAGTTTTCCTCATTGAGAGCAACAGCAGCCTAAAGCCTAGTTTTCCTAGATAAGGAGAATTTGTAGTTCAAAGACAACAAGGGGAAAATTGTCGCCTCTAGGACAGCTGTCATGGTAAAGTAAGTAATCTTTTCCCATATACTTCCTGTAAATCAGAAGCAAAAACATCAAAATAGGTTTTTGTCAACTGAGCTACATCAAATATTTATACAACCCAGTGAAAATAGCTTTTTGCGCACAGTAGGATGCCTTAATAAAAGATGCAGTGGTAATGGAACATTTTCAGAGGAGGGACAGTGATTGTAACCTTTACTTTCAGAGTCTTTTCTCTAAGAAAGAGTGAAGTTTAAGAGTAGAGATTGGGAAATGATATTACAAACAGCAAAGTCAAAACATTTTGTTTTATTGGCATTCCTTACGGCCCTATTGCAAATTAACTAATTTTTGGAATTACTAAGGAATTTTTTGACTTAGGCTAAGTTCCAGGACCTGAATCTTGTTAAACAAAAGAGAATACTACTGCAGCAGAATCAGGAAATACCTTGCATGAGAAACAGTGAAAACTGGAAAGACCAACTCACCGTCTAAAGCTTTAGATGCCTGATCTCTGTAGACAGGTTAGGTAACATCCAGCTGAATAAATGTAGGCATCTGCCCTGCAGGAATCAGTGTATGAGTTGTCACCCTGAAGTGCCAGTGTAATCAATGGAGATCTAGGACTGATACAGTCAGTAGGATTTGTGTTATGATCCACCTCATCCTACATCAGGATATGCAAAAGAGATGAGATACTTCTAGATAAGGCTGAGATACTTGGTGCTTCCTTTGCCTTAGTCTTCCCAGACACAGTCTTCAGGCATCTGAGCTTCAAGGCAAGGTTCAAGGAAGGTGCAGAATTAGCAGCAGTGGATAAAGACCAAGATAGGGATTGCTGCAGTTCCTGAGACCAAACTGTCCACATGCAAGGGTTTTTGGAGAGCTGGCTGGTGACATAACAAGGCCACTCTTAGTCATCTTTGGGAGATCACGGAGATCAGGGGAGATTTTCAGCACTTTAGAAAGGCAAAATTGCACCCATCTTTAAAAAAAGGCCAAAAGGACTAAGCAGGGACCGACAGGGCAGCCAGCTTCACTTCATTTCTTGTTGGGTCACTGAGTAGATCCTCTTATAACACCTGTCTGGACACATGAAGGAGAGGACAGTGGCTGGGGCAGTCAGCATGGGTTTAACAAGAGTAAAACATACTTGAAACTGATTGTCCTCTGTGATAAAATGACGATTTGTGGATGAAGAGAAAGCAGTAGATGTCATTGTGGGTGAATTCATCAAAGAAGTTTGACAGTGGCTCCCGCAATATTTTTGTATCCAAGTTAGGACCATGCAGCATAGATTGGTTAAAAACTGTTTGTCTGGTTAGACTCAGAGGGTTGCAGTTAATAGGTCACACTTTACCTGGAGTAACAAGTGGAATACCACAGAGATCTATCCTGGGACCTGTTGTGGTTAACAATTTCATCAGTGACACAGAGGAGGCAACAAGGCTTGCTTTTGTCAACTTTGTGGATGATCCCATACTCAGGAGTGCAGCTGATATGCTTCAGAACTGGGCTGTTGTCCAGAGGGACCTGGGCAGGCTAGAGAAACACGCCAGCGGGAGCTTTGTAAGATTCCATGAGGACAAATGTCCTGCCTCTGGGAAGGGAGAGGCCTTTTCACTAATCCAGGCTGGGGACAGCCTGGCTGGGTGGCAGCTCTGTTGAAAAGTCCAGAGTAATGTTAGTAGGCAGCAAGCTGAAGTCAAACCAGCAGTAGAGGAGGCAACAACAAGAATACAAGGATGTAGCCAGTAGATAAAAGACAGTGATTATTCTCTTCTACTTGGTGATGATTAGGTGCATGTAGACCACATATCATACCCAGGCTTAGGGCCCTCCCTCAGAGGGATCAAGGAGGATGTTGACAAACCAGAGGTAGTTTAGCAGAGAGTCAGGGAGTGGCTGGAGCACTTGTCCTGTGGGAAGAGACTGAAGACACTGGGTTAGTTCAGTCTGGAGAAGGGACAGCTTTGGGGGACCTAACAGTGCCTGGCAGTGCATATGAGGAGACTGTCAAAAAGGTGGATCCAGGCCCTTGATTGTGGTGTGTAGTAGGCGGACTAGAAAAAATATATGTAACTTGAAATGAGAGATCCTTTGGGAATGTAAGAAAACACTTTCTCATCATGAAAACATTCACTCTCTGGAAGAGGCTGTCGTCAAAGTTGTGCCATCTCCATCCTTGGAGATTTTGAAGATGCTACTAGATAAAGCCATGAGCAGTGTGGTCTGCACTTGTATTGAACCTGCTTTGAGCAGGAGGTTGGACTGGGGATCTTCTGAGATCTCCATCCAGCTGAATTATTCTGTGATTCTATGAAATTGTTAGATCATATGCATCTCACCTAGTGGGCCAGTTCTAAACATGTGACTGTTGCTCTTAGATCTAAAGCACCTGTGTGATAAAGGTACTGTAGATAGACTCAGTGCATCTGTCCATTCCTTGCCCTCCCACACCTCTGTGCAAGGGTTTCCCTGAAATTCCTGCTGATCCTGACAGCACAGCGTGGGTTATGTGTGCCTTTTCTCCAAAACATGACGCTGTTAGCTCGCTTTCTACTGCATTTTCCTTTCTCCCCATTATTCTCAGCATCCCAAATGCTTCACAAGCAAAGGAATTAATGATCCAGTTACTCTTTCTGGTGCCTCCCTTTTTTTCTGAAAGAGTAGTACCTGACCTGTAAAGGGTAAAGTGTATGGCCAAGGTGTGAGATGTGAGAATTGGCAGGGATGCATTCGTGGCATCAATGTTTAAAACACTGTGGCACGACAGGTAGAGAGGAGGTTGGTTATGCTTGAGAGGGAAAATCTCAATCATCATCATCAACCAGTTCTGTAGTTTTTCACCAGCATCACTCAGTTGAACAGACCCTGTTCTTTATAGTCATAGCAGCTGTCTCTCCCTCATCATTTTCCCCTTCCAGTTGTCCCATTTTCTATAGGTTTCTTTCCTAGCAAAAAAAGAAAAAATCAATGGCTTATATGATTGATGGATGTAGCCTTCAACAGAAATTGTTGTACATCCAACAAGAAAGCAAAGTCTTAGAATCATTTAGGTTGGAAAAGACCTTTAAGATCAGGAGTCCAAGGATAAACTCAGCACTGCCAAGTGAAGTATCTGCTGCCTGTAGGGTCCCATGAGCTCAGCTATTGCTTTCTAAAACATTACATATGTGCCATAATACCCACATATGTGGAGGCTGTGAATTGCATGGGTGGAATGTGCAGCAGAATGAAACATAAAGGATGATTCATGAGTGAGTGTAAACACACACATGCTGATTGTGTTTTGATCGCTTATTAATTAGCTGGCAAACGCGGGGGGCGAGCTCAAGCTGCAGTTGTGCCAACAGTGTGACACTGAATTTCATTAAGGGAATTCACAATACAGGAGCAGTGAACTGGTGCTGTATAAAGCTGCCCTGGCAAGATCTGGATGTCTGTGTCTAGTAGGGATCTCTGGGTTTCTGCTTTCAGTGTTCGGTGTTGTCCTGTCATCCCTGCTTTGGAAAATTAAGGGGTTATTTGTACATTATGCATTCTGAAATAGATTTGGATATGGGTTTGGGTGTTGGAATGTGATATTGCACAGAAGTTGAGTTGATTCCCTCTTAGTAGTGTCAGGTCTAACAAAGTCCTGGTTTTGAATGAAATACAGTAATTACATCTTGTACTCATTGGTATGTGGCAAGCTTGCTCTCTCTGTGTTTTCAAACCTGTAACTCAGCTACTAAGTGATCTGGCCTGTTATTTCACAACAAAAATGTCTGTTCTTCTCACTTGGATGAGAAATCTGTCTAGATGACAGGAGTTACTGCTTTGTAGTCCAGCTCATCCACCTTGGAGCAGTGTGTAATCCTGGCTTCCAGTGATGGTGAGGAGTCCTTGTCTCTCTTTATTCTGAATAGAGTTGCAGGAAACCTGCCTGTGGAGACAGTGTGAAAGTAGACAATATTCTTCTTCTTTCAGTCTCCCAGCAGAATCTCAAGGAGAATCCCTAGTAAGTGGTTTACAACTTCTTTCCTTTGCAACTTAACAACAAAAAAAGAAGCTGTGTTAATTTAAAGACAAGTATTTGCATCTCCTCACTTGCAACGTAATGACTCGACTGCCACAGCAGCAAGAGAGGGTGAGGGACTCTGCAAATAGAAGCAGAGGGGTTGTGCATTGACACGGCAGCTACAGTCTTGCTACAGTGTGAGTGCGCAGATATAAGCCTACAAATGTAGGAGTCTAGTCTGTTGTGGGCTTTGCCTGCAACAAATTTGTTATTTCCAGATAGTAAATTGAATTTAGATCATATAATGACATTGGAAGATGTTGACTGAGATTGTGTCTGCAAGAGGTAAGAAGCCTCTTAATCCTCTTCACTGCCTCCTTTGTGAAAATTGTTTCTGAGTTTGATATATGTTTTCCCTTGGAGGCAGCAAATCCTTCCTGCTGGCATTTCTTGACCTCGTAACATCCACCAGAAAAACAGGATGACTTGATGAAACACCTAAGCAGGCTTATCCAGAAGACTCTCCTGTCAGTTCAGGAATCTGTCAGTTTGGCATGTGCGACTGCATTTCAAAAACATGTATCATATCACTTCAAAGAACATAGTTTTGCTAGAAATGTAAGGAAACCATCATGCAAAATACAACATTTGGGGAGGGGATAAGCAAGGTCTTTATAATCAGTCATACAGGGTAAATATATTGTTCATATTAGAAAGGCTGAAAAAGACGCTTTTTGACAATGTGAGAAGAGTTTCCTCTGTTTGTAAAGAGTGCAGTCCTGCTTATTTACAATTTTCCTAAATAGGATTCTATGTTCCATCAATCAGTTTATTTTAACAAAGAAAGGTAAGCATTTTTTTTTTTTTAATCATTCTGATTGTGTTCTGTTGTGGGGCTGACAAAACGTGACTTCTTGTGTATGGGAGTGATTGCTGGTCATGGAGTGTACGGCTGAGTTAAAGGAGACAGCGCTGCTTGAGTAACTTTAATGGTATGTGTTGTCTGAAAAAAGGCTGAACGTGTTGGGAATGCAAATGAGAAGAGAGAGGCACTAAACCAGATGGTCAAAATGCCTTCATAAATTGATTAAATAGTTATGAATGTATCTTTTCTTTCACACTTCGGATATGCCAGATCATCCTTAGTCCGTGTAGATCACTGTAGCTGCAGTGGCTGATCCATATGCAGGGTTCTGACTTGTGTGAATGAATGGATACAGTCATAAGTATCAATATCATAAACTTCACAAATATAAATCAGTATACCTTCAAAAACCCTTGAAAATAACACATTGGCATAGTGCATGGTCTTTAGTGTGTTTATGGCTTCAAGTAGGTGAGCAGTACTGCCAAACTGAGAACTGAATCTCTTTTGCCTGCTCGGAATGGGAGAGCTGTGGATTTTGATGACAAAGGGTGGAGTAACACCCTGGACAGCAAGGTTTGCTATTAGGGAATAGGATTGCTCTTAAAATCTGCTAGAGATACTAGTCTCATGTAATAGAGCTGGACTATCAGACAGCATCTGTGAACCTTTTAGAAACATCCTTGCAAGAATATGTTATTAGTAAATGCAGATGCCTCACTACACATGGAGTGCTTTCCATAAAGCTTACAGACAGCCCTGTGTTTTCACAGATTCTTTACACGGGACGATGGATGGAGTATTTCTCTTTGAAGATGCTGCTGTGGAAGACAGTAAAACCATACAGGGCTATGATGCAATTGTGGTAGAGCAGTGGACTGTCTTGAAGGTATGTGTACAGTCTTTTCTTCATTGATCTTTTTTATGTAAATCAAAACACTCCAGGACTGTGAGACAGACTCTCAAGTGCTGATCTGTGCTCCAACAGTACCACACAGGCGCCCGAGGTAAAGGGATGCAGCATAAACAGTAAAGCCAGGAACTCTGGGCACATCACTCTGTGGGGAACACACTCTGGGTTTGTACAGTGCACTTCTGATCTTGATAAACTTCATGCTTTCTGGGGAGGGTAGGAAATGTGAGTGACAGTGAGCAAGGAAACTCTGTCTCAAAATTGCAGATGTCTGCTAGATTAACTGTAGAGAAGATCTCCATTGGTTGTCAGGGCAACATGATCACACAATTGACTGCAGCGTCGCAGTTCTAAAGAAGGCAGCCCTTTAGGTAGGCTTAGCTGCAGCAGGAAGGCACAGAGAACTGCCTTGGCTCTGTCTGACCTCCTTCATACGCTGAAAGAACGGCCTGTTCTGGAGAGGCCCCTATAAACGAACCACGTGTGTCATTACTTGGCCTTCTGCAGATCCGAGTGCCCACTCAGATCAGTGGAAACACTGCTTAGACCGGATGGGTCAGTACCAATCCTCCACCGCAAATCTGATACACACACAGGTATTTGAAAAGCTGGGCTTAAATTCTTCTTGACTTGAAGCAGAAACAACATGGGGGGAAAAGAACAAGTTGCATAACTCTTACAAGGGTTTTTTTTTTTGTTCTATCTGATGTCTGCTAGAAATAGATGTTGTGTATCTATAAAGGCAATACCTGATCTTTTTACTTGAAATAGATTGTAAGTGGTGTAAAATCCTGAGACAGACAATCCATACTTTTGGCACATACATGCCAGAAAAACGGATTAAGGGAAAATGGGACAGATGCCAGAGTAAGTGTGTAAAATTCCAGGAGCCCGGGATTAAGAGTTTCATTAATAGATGATGATTTTGTGATGTAGCAAGAAATGGCCAAATAGTAACAGCTACAAACAACTTGTAGAACAGTGTAGTGCATTAATGGCAGCTTTTCTTGTTGCTGATGTGTGTCTGAAAAATGATTCCTATATTGCATTATATGTCATTCCAGTTACAACAGACTTGACTGTAAATTCTTGTTCATTTTTAGGGTCAAATTGTGTTGCCACTCAGGAACAAGGTTTCGGGATAATGACAGATGGTTTCATGAATGCATTAGGTCAGGGCTGATCAAGAAGGCAAATGTTAAGAAGCATTAATGTTAACCATATGTTTAAAACTGTTAGGAAATGAATAGAGGGTGAAACAGCAAGTATATACTACTGCATACTACTGTGTAAGCTGTGTTTGACAGCACCTTACTTCATGAGGTTATGTTAGCACTGTAATTGTTCTGAGAAGAGCAGTGGGCATGGTCAGTGATATAGACAGCTTCCATATTAGGGAGATTTTCCTTGGTGTGTCCTTTCAGCCTGGAAAAGAAAAGAGTTGCAGGGAATGGAATAGGTAGAGAGCTCCTGAATCATGGGAAGCAGGTAAACAGGGATTTTTTGCCATCTCATCCATTATAACAACTAAGTGCCAAATTGCACTAGTCAGGGCCAAGTGCAAAGCAAACAAAAAGGAGGTATTTAAGATAATATTCTGTGGAACTCCTTTCTGTACATGGTTGTGGCTTCAAGAAGTTTAGGGAATCTTGTGTTCATACAAGCATTTTAATTCAGATCAAGAGTGCCTTTTGAAGTGACTCCACTGATCCTCACTTAATATGTGTCACTTCACCTCACAGAATGGTGTCATAGTGCACAAACTGGATTTCTTTCAGTAGAAACTAAACCAGATGTCCTGAAAGTACGCACACAAAATATTTGGAGCAGATATCCTACATGCTTGACCTAATATATATTACTTTTCCTTAACCATCACTTACAGCCATATTGGAGACAGCTTTCCAAGTTATAAATGGATTCTTGGTCAGAGCCAGTTTGGCTCTCAGCCAGCCAGTCCAAGGTTCTCCATCTCAGTAGGACATCCTAACAAAGTTAGGCATAATCTGTGTGGACTCAAGAAAGCTTGTGTCAAGCTGCATGCTAACGGGGGTGCTGTGTTGGCAGAGTGCTGACCAAAACACCAGCACACAGCAGAAGAGTGTTCTCTAGCAGGGCTCTTTGAAGTGTTAGAACCCTTGTAGGTGGAGTATCATTTGCTTTCAGTTCTATTGCTGGAGAACGCAGCTGGCCAACAGATTAAGGAATGAACTCCCAATGCCATCTGGTGTGTCAGGAGATGCTGTACTGCTACACACCATGTCTGTGTGAGGGCTAATGCGGAGAATCTCCTGTTCCAGACATAAGATTTGGGATGTGCAATTTCAGAAACTGACTGATAGCATATACACAGCTTGTCGGTGTGATCAGATTATTCTCTGCTGTAATTAAAAATTTGGATGCTGGGTGTTCCCTGGCAATTTTGCTCTTTTGAGATCAAGTGTGGCTGTTCTGTGGACATTATCAAAATGTTCCCTACCAATCTGAATGGGGAAGAATACGGAGAAAAAAAAACTTCCTGAAGGAAGAATGTTGAGGCATTAGGGAACTCTTGCAAAGGGCTTACCCATTTAGAGAAAGAACAGAGCTGGCCACTTCTGTTTTTTCCTTCTGCAGTTTAAGTAACTGCCACGATATTTCATGCCTCCTGCTTTCTGAGACAAAGTAGGTACAGGTAAGTAAAGTCATGGAATCAATGAAAGAAAGACTGGGGGATCTGTAGGCACTTGCACAGTGTCGTACCCAGAAGACCAAGTTACCTCTAGGTTAAACCCTTTAGGAATTCACCTTTATTTACCATAAACATGGAATAATGCAGTGGCAGAGGAAGGGACTGCGGAATGGGGAAGAAGATAGAGTTCAGTAGTGGCAGAAGGTGTCTGAAAGCCAGTAAAGGCTTGCTTTCTGTTACAAGTGTTTCAAAGTATAATTGTTAGAGATAGTTACGGAGCAGTGCAATGACTCATTCTGTAGAGGGGGGTTTGTTTTGGTTTTTTTTGGTATACATTCAGCTCTGATCTAGATTAACCTTTTCTATTCGTTGTTTTCATTTGCACCAAGGCAGTGGAAGAAGCCCTGATGGGCAGCATGACATAAATGTGTATAATGGAGCCTTATTTTAAATTTGTATCAGATTTGGTTATCTGGATGAGCTTTGGAGTTGTTCAGGTGTGGTCTGAACTGAATGTAAATTTATTGTGCTGTATCCTAATTGAGAAGAAGAAGAAACAAACAGAAGAATCCCAGCCACAACAAAACAAAACCTTTTTAAAAAAGAAGATATATCTAAAAAAAGTAGCACATATTGATGCCCTTTAGAAAGAGAACCTTTCTAAATGAAAAGATAAAGGTTTGCTGTTTAACCATAAACACAAAAGAGAGGGGTTGGCACACCTCTTAGCAGAGAAAGTGCTGCCTTTTTAATTGCTGAGGCTAATAGAGAAAACAAGCTGAACAGTGTGATGCACTCAGTATGTGTGTAAAATGTCAGTTTGTAGAGGATGTAAAGCTCGCAGCTGTCACAGTATGTGGTCCCGCCAAGCAGCAGACAGGATGTAATAGCTCTGAGTAATTTAACTCTTTCTTCTCAAAGTAGAGCTGTGCTATCCTCTACAAATGACCACAGGACTTGCTGTGACAAAATACTGCACTCATCCTTATCACTTTAACTCTAAAAATGTCAGAACATATTATTTCCACTGCAGTCTCTGAGATCTAGCCCTAAAACTTGTTTGATGGTTTTAATTCTGCTTGTGTAGGCAAATGTGGGTAGACAGTTCTGATTAATCAGAGCCTGCATGATTTCCCTCTCCCCAACTCTAAATCTGTCACCTTCTCTTGCCCATTACCCAAGACAAAATAGCTAATACTGTCTTTAAAATTGAGTGCTATAATATTTTATTTCTGCATTGTTCTGCCTCTGAAGCTGTGTTCATTTTGAAAATACTGTCCTTAATTTACACGTTTTTTCTCAGTAAAAATCTTGAGCTGCTGATTCATCAATTTGTATTTGCTGCTATACTACACCTTTGGTGTACTGACATGAACTAAAATCTCAAATATATCGTGGTGTTGCCATTTCCCTGGCAGACTTGAATGGGGTCAGTCTCCACCGTAGACGTGGTAAACCTTTTTAAAGTGCGACATAGCAAAAGATTTAAAAATTTATCTCTGCTGAGCCTAGGTTGCAAGTTGCCTTAACGTAAGCCTTGAAACAAATTCTCTGGAAATGAGGATTTGATTTGTCTGTAAATCTGATTTAGGTCATATGTCAGTTAAGCTATGTGCTGCTGTCTCCGGCCCCGGGAGAAAGGCACGACCGGGTCAGCCGAGGCGCTGATGGCGATGGACAGAAAGCCCAGAAGAGTCACATGTGTGACCCTCTTTACCACCCAAAGGACATATATGGTGCCTGAGCATAATACTTCAGCAATGCTTGTTGCTTTTGAAGAAAAGCTGAACAAAAACCTTCAGGAGCCTGTTATCTTCCAAAGGTTTTTATAATTCTTGTTTCATTCTTTTATTTAAGATATGAAAGCAGCATATATACATATATATTCGTCTGCTGAACTCAGCAGACATATGTTTTATGCAGGATTAAAATCCACAGGCTAATCTTTCATTGGTTTTGATGATAAATTTAATAATAAAATCTAACAGTATGAACTTGGAACTTCCCTGATACCTTCTTGTGGCTCTGGAAGTACTGAACACCTAACAAGGTGAGTGCTTCTTCCATGTGAGTAAAGGACACTTGAAGTAAGCAGGCTAAAAAAGCATGGTATGAATTAAAAAACCACTTCCTAGCTGTCACAGTTTTCTAAGAATTAGTTCCCTGCTCACCCATAAAATCTTTCAGGGAAAAGTGAACATCCCAGATGTAAAGTTTCTACTTAAGAACAACCTGAGAAGAAGTATTTCAGTCCTCCTTGATACTTCCTATAAAACCACACTGGGCACAAGTCCTGTTTCCTCTGCCTGGCAGATCACTTCAGCCAGACAGTAGTGCCCTGGGTCGTGCATCTCTGTGAGCATTTTGAGGGGCAGGGGAAGCGAGTGCTGGGACCCCACAAGCCGCACACAGAGCCCGCGTGTGGGCGAGGGGCAGCGCGGCGCTCGCGTTCTGCTGCCTGAACCGCTGGCAGTGGAGGGTCTGGGCTTCAGCTGCAGTGCTCGCATGGAAATAGATTATTAGTTGCATAATTGTGGAGTGGTGCACAAAGCCTTCTGGGAAAAGCCACGTGTTGTCTGGGAATAAATCATAGCCAAAGGAAATTGTGTCGGGGGAGCTGTGTGGGGATGATGGAGCTGTGTGTGTACGGCACCCTGGGGTATGTAAGTTCTCAGGTAGTGTTTGTCTATGTTGGGTTTTTCCCCCCAAACAATGGACGGACAAACAATAAAATCAATGTTCACCTTAAGGTACACAAGTGTTACAGGAATTGTGAAAGTAAAAACGCCTGAGTTATATAAGAAGATGTACTGATGGATTGCTAGATCACATTTATTTCTTGTGTTTCGTGTACAGTGGAGTTGTCCCATCATGTGTACATTGTCCATGTAATGGTGAATTTAACACATTCCTTGAGATGTTTCCATGTCTCCTGTGTGGAGAACCCCCTGTGTCAATACGTTCACCTTATGCAGCTTTTGCTGCTGACCTTGGGCTTCTACAAATGCAGAATTGTGTTGCTGTGTAAATGTACCTCTGTGTTACAGGTGCAGGCACTATCAGGAGCACTTTGATGGGGTTTTTTTGAGTTTATATGTATTCTAGAAAATAGGATTTGCATCCACAGAAATCACGGAGAGAAGTGACTTCGTGGGCACAGAAGGGTTTTTAGTTGTCTTTTTTTTTTAATTTTACCCTAGATGTGGAGCCAGCTGTGACTGCTACTCGGCAGCCTGTGTGTGTATTGAAATTGTGACTGGATACATCTGAATCACAACAAAACTGTCTTAACAGGATGCTGCCCCATATAGTGTTACAGCCGTATTATATTCTCTAAAACATTTCACATTGCAGGAATTCACATGTAGATTAGTAATGTAAATAGCTTATAATTACATATGCCCAGAATAATGAGGGAAAAGCCTGCCTGTGGATTTATATATTAATCTTTTCTTTTCTATTACTTTTCCACTAAGGTCCCCATCTGGCAGCTACTCTGTGTTGGTCAGTGACCCACCTGCTTCCAAAAGCCACTGGTGGTTTCTAAGGGTGCAAGAGCCACCCCACATCCCTCTGCTCCACAGTTAGTGGATTTGTAGCAAAAGTCTGCCAGCAAGGTGCTGTGGTGTGTTACCCATGGAAATTTAGGAGCAGCTCAATACTAGAGGAACAAAGTCTAACTTTTATTGCTGAAGCATTTGTGAAACTTCTCTTTTGCTTCCAATAAATGTTTTTAACGATTTCATACTGTTACACTGTCAGCAGAAATTACCTTTTGGAAGAAGTCTGAAAAGGAAAAAGGCAAATAATTCACAAATTTAGAGCTTGAATTTAGTCCCCCTGTCAGCTGTGTTACTGCAAACATAAAACGCTTTTACCGGGTCTTTCTGGCACAGTCCATGTATTCAGTTTCTCTCATTTTATCTTCCTCCTTTTCCACTAAGGTGCAAGTCCTCCCTTTGCCCCTTCCACTTCCCCCCTTCAGTGCGCTGGGACAGAAGAGCTTTGGCTTTGGCAGGGGTGGGGACTGGGAGCCAGCCTTGGCTGGGCGTGCAGTTGCCGCCCTCGTGGGCTCTCTGTTCTTTGTAAGGAGCTGGGTTTGAACACAGTGCCCATTTTCTGCAACAAACAGTAGGTTACACTTTCAAAGCAACTTGTTTTTTTACTTCCCATCCTCTTTGCCATCTGTCAGTAGATTTTGGTATGCAGTCTGTTAGGATTTGCCGATAAAGGTTTTATTAAGATTTATTTAATGGGATTTTCAATCTTCCACTCTTTAATCCATGTTGGAAAAAAAAAATTAAACAGTGGCAATCCATAGCTGCCTTGTCACTAAATCCCATTCACTTAGCCCAGGAAAGAATGATTTCTAAAGAACTTCTGTCTTACAAGAGCTTAGTAGTTGTCTTGTTTATTATCTTGCTGTGGTTAAAATTGCTGCAGTAGGGGTGGGGGGGGGGAAGAAAAGAAAAATTGTTAATGCAGTTGTTTGTGTGGCTTGCCCTAGATATTATTCTTATCATTTTTTTAATCTTTTTTTTTCCCTAATGAGCAGAAGCAACTGTGAAAGGAAAAAATGCTGAAAACAAACAATACAACTACAAATGAAAAGAATTCTTTTCATGTGATGCAAGTCAAGGGAAAATCCTAGCTCAATATGCTCTGGCTTCTTGACACTCAAGGTGTGATCAGAGATTACTTATCATCCACAGGAGAGTGGGAAGCACGTTAATTAAAATTTTCCACCCTTTCACTGAATGAAATGTCTCCCAGTTTGAGACGCATTGTTTGAACACTTCTTTTTCAGGAGAGCTCTGGCACGTTTTTTTCTACTTCTAGTGTTCAAATCCAGTGTTTGCTAGCTAGAAAGAGCATTGCACTTTCTTGATGGAAGAATATGTTTGAAATTTCATTTCTATTGTCTCTAATAATAGTAGATAAAATAATTACTGTATTAAATATAAACCGAAAACAAGATGACTGCTTTCCTCTGCAGCCGTCCCCCAGTGTTTTGTTTGTTTAGAAGCATTTTTGCTGGAGAAAGCATTTAATATGACACCAATTAAAGGTCTGTATAACTGTGACTCCTGCTGGCACACAAATTCCAGTCGTGGGATAGGATTACAACCAATAATTCAGGAGGAGGAGGGAGAAGTTATTTCTTGTGGTCTTAAAGAACGCTTTAATTATCTGTATTTGCAAGTCAGGAGTTTGAAGCCCATGTGGATTACACCTGTTTACTCTGGAGTGACTCCTTTCTCTTGTCTGTCATCTTCAAACTCAGCCAATTACTAGGAGCAGTTTATTCCCCAGGGACCTGGGGATGAGGTGCAGTGTCTGACTCCAGTGAAGCATCGTGGAGTTGGAGAGAGCTTGTTAAAGAGCATGAGGAGCTGAGAGGAGGGTACAGCTCTGCATCATGTGTCCATGCCCTTCCTCCAGACAGCCCAACGCCCACACTGCGCAGCTGGGTACTGGCACATAGGAAAAATAAGAGGTCACCTCCTTGTAACAGCTGTACAGAACTCTTTCAATGCGTTGGGGTTTTTTTTACATTTCCAGATGTGAAAAAAACATTTTTTAAGGTCTAATTGACTTCAACCTTAAATTTATTTTCTGAAAAATCTATCCTTTTGAATGTGCTTACCTGCTCGTTTCCTTTCTGCACCACTGGATTGTGAAATACACCATCATCTGCTGCAGAGGATGCTTAATCCTGACAAGTCAGACAGGTCCAAAGCCAGCCTTGTCTTGCTGCTCAGAGCCTGCAGGGACAGTGGGCTGTGGCAGGAGTGATGGCGCGTCCCCGAAACAATTTGGCTTCTACAGCAGCCAAATGAGCTCTGCGTGGTGTTGATGTCCTTCCTCATTGCCATAATCTCCCTCTGACTTCTAACATTTGTTGCACATGCTGATGCAAGAAGAAGGTTCTCCCTGCTAATCACTCACCTTAGGCAATGAATTCAAAATAGAAATCCTCTTTGAAACACAAGATGTTGCTCGGGGCACAAACAAGGTCTGCTGTGCCAGTCTTTCCTGATGGGCTTCCACCCTCTAAATGAGTGAGCTCCTTCTAGTTTTTCCTCTGCAAACACTGTTTGATGGAGGGAATGTTTTAGACAGGTCCTTTTATGTGGCACCTCATGATGAGCTTATGATGGTGAATGCTCTGACCTTATTCTTAATCATCATGTTGCATATTTTCATCTTTATTTTCTGAAGGGGTTGTTGACCAGTTTCATAAATCTCACAGTGTTATTAATACGTTTTCTTGGGACATTAGATCTTAAAGGCATCTAGCTATGTCATTTTTTTTGGACACTCTATTTTAAAAACTGGAAAGAAGGCAGAAATATCCATCTTATGGAGGGAAATGGGTCAAAGGAGACTCTGAATCTACCACAATTACAGCTGCAGGATAAGTCCTGATTGCTTCAGAAGACATGAGTTAAGGGCCACATGGTATAGTACCCCCTCTTGCAGAGTGTCTTTCCTCTCCCACAGTTACAAGTTCCAGTCTGTACATGATGATGGTGTAAAGTAGCAGTATCTCTCTAAGACCCCAAAAGCCTCTGTACAGAAATCAGAAGTAATATTAGAAGTGTTCTCTGGCAGGCATTTTCTGGAGTAGAGAGTTTAAACATTCTCCTTTTAAGAAGGAGTGATACAGCTTCTTCAGCTATTTGCATTTGTAGTCATGATCAGGTTTTTAATAGGTAGAGTCAGGCAGTCATTCAGTCATTCAGTTATGAAGATATAAGTGACCTAAATTACATTTGTTAGAAGAAAAGAACAGCTGAGATTGGAATTCACTAAAATACCTTGAAATAGCTACAGCAGGATTTGGATTAGTTCTGATCAAATGACTATTTCATTACCACGGAATAAATGGATTTTTTGGAGCTGCAGAACTATTGTGCCTTCCCGTGTTGAGAACTGGCAGTTAAAACTCCTTTCGTGCACATGAAACCGGTGTAAGTGCCCGAGCTTTTTGGCAAATATAATTGCTGTTCCAATCAAATTTAGTTATTTTCTTGGAGACTAGTAGTTACCATTTGTCTGCTTTGTGGTTATTAAAACTAAAAACTAGTAAATATGCTCTTGCATCTATTCCTTAAATTACTGGAAGTCTTGGCAATTAGACACCTCTCTGGAATAATCTTTTGTTGAAACCACCAGTGGTTCTTTCTGTGTGAATTACAGGGTCTGCCATTTAGTCGAAAGAGAATGAGCAGGGCTCTGCTGGGTACATGTGCAGCAGGAGCCAGACTCCTGCACTGAAAGGCAAAGCTTTTCGTCTCGCCCACAGATTTCCTGATTCAAAATAAGCAGGCAGCGATGTGTATTGTGGGCGATAGAAGGAATAGACTCGTACTTACATTTTTTGTTGTTATTGTTGGCTATTTTGCTTTTGATCCATCATGGTAGAGTAACCCGACTACTTTCGGTGCAGATATTCAGGATTTACTGCAGCCTAAACAAGTGCAGAATCCGAGCAAAGCAATGCTGTCATTTTTTAACCATTGGAACATAATTTTTCTTTGGAGGAGATAATTGCTAACATATAATGAATTTGCCCTGCTCAGATCTGGAATCATCTAAAGCTAGATGGATGACTCAGGCAGTGTAAAAACAAGATCACAGATGTTTACCATTTTAAACAAACTTCTTTAACAGTTTGGGATGTATGGGCGGTCGGTCATTCGTCTCATGTTTTTGAACGTTTTCCTTCCTGCCTAGCTGAACATAAAACATGACCCACTTCAGCACAGAAACCCTTTCCCCCTCCAAGAAAACCCACACATGTATTTTTTCTCGGGTTTTTTTTTGGTGTCAAGCTGAATGTCGCACTCCAAGTGCTGATGCCAACTGTTGCTTTTCCTTCCCCAGGGAGTTGAAGTGCAGACAGATTACGTTCCGCTGCTGAATTCCCTTGCCATGTACGGCTGGCAGCTGACGTGCGTGCTTCCTACTCCCATTGTGAAGACAAACAGGTAGGGAGGGGGTGGGTGCTGCCTTCTGGCCAGGGAAGTTGCTGTACAAGCACCACAACCTGCACAAGCAATTCCCTGTGCAGTCAGCGTGGATTTCCTTGCAAACCCTGCTGCAGCTGTGTTCTGGGTTTTCCGAGCATCGCAGGCCACACGTGGCAGGAAGCACATGTCTGGTGGGCAGAAATACTGCAAGGTGGCAGTGTGGTTTCTGCATGAATTTTCTGGGTATTGTTTCTGCCTCTCTGTAAACCCCATGATTGTAAAATTCCTGCTCTGAATCTTCCAGTAACATCCTTTAGAGGAAAGACAGAATGTGTGATAATGTTCGGAGCGAGATGTCTAGCTGAAGAAGAGTAAATTTATTCTTAATAGATGTCTGTCTAATGCTGCTGATACAGTCTAGCTGAGCAGAACCCTGTGAGATTGGTGTGTCATTGCTCTAGTAGCCTTGTGTGCAGAGATATTAATTCTGTGGTCTACTTTGCTATTATTAATATTCTGAGTTTTTAAATATAAATGCAAATTGCTTAAAAATACTTTTCATAACTGGCAAAAAACAACCATCCCACTTGTTAATCAAGAAGGTCATGCTTTCTGAATTTTCACTGGTCAGGAATATATATATGTATACACACCCCAATATAATCAGTCATGATTTTTTATCTTAAAAAAGTAAAAATACACCCAGCTCTTTCTGTGATTTAGATGAAAACTACTCCTACACATAGAAACCTAAAAATTAAAGGCCATCTGTGTTGAGAGAAGACTGGTATTCAAGTTTTTCATGTATGTTTGAATATAAGAATGAATAAAAAATCTCATTTATGATTTGTAATCCCTGACTCTTAAAGATACATATGACTTTCTTTCTCTTCCAGCTTTCTGTACACCACTGATACCTTCAGTAACACAGGCCAGGTTGGCAGTGCAGAAGGGCACCCACCTGCTCTAACTGATTTGGTTGTTCCTCCTGCCATGCTGCAGACTACAGGGAGCACCCAGCCCCATTCCAGATCAGAGCCCTGGGAGGGAGGGAAGGAGAGAGGGAACACTGGTGTTGCTGAGACACACAGGCACTGGGGTGCTTGGGTTTCTTCCTTTTTGTTCCAGACAATTTATTCTGTTTTTACACACTAATGCTAAAACATTCAGCAAAACTGTGTCACGGGCTGACAGACTCTATCAGTCTGAACACTCCCCTCTCCCTGCCCCCCAAAATACCAGGCTGCCCAAAGACACCAGGGACAGGCAATGTGAGGATCATTCTTCATTTCATTGGATTTTGTTCTTCATTGGTCTTCTTTGACCTGCAGAAATAAATGACTGAGATGGATTTTCGCTTTGAATGATGCTGGATGTGAATTTAATTCATTCTCAGGAGTGTGCATTTGTTTCTTTTCAGGGAGGGGAATTTATCTACAAAGCAAATTGTATTTCTTCAGAGACCTTCTTTGCCCCAGAAAGCAAAGAAGAAAGAATCTAAGGTAAATAACCTTGAGTTTCTAATTTCTTTGGGTTTTGTTGGTGTTATTTTTATATTGAAATTGATTTCCCATAGAAGTAAAAATGGCCTATTCAGTGTTTCTGCAATACAGTAGCAAGACACAAGGAATGGAACTGTTCAAATGAAAGAAACAAAAAACATTCAAATGATCAGAAAGCTCTTAGATTTCATTCTCTGTTGTATTCACGGCAGCAGAAGAGATGTAGATTTTTCTTCATGTAAACCAGTCATAAACCTCCATACATGACCTAAAATATTCTGCCCATGTTCACTGCTTGCAAAGTGGAACCAATACTATTTTCTCTCACCCATTGCTGGTCTTTTCTATTTAAATTGTGCTCTCTATTTCTCTCTCTCTGTTTTGGTAGAGCCTGGCACAATGTAGGCCTGATCTTGGCAGTGTTTCTATTGTGTGAATGTTAATGAATTCTGCAGCAATTTAACAAAAAAAACCCTCTTGAATCCTGCTAAATTATCTGAGGACATAGCTGACAGCTAATGATGTATGGATACGTGGATGTATTCCCATTTCCATTTTCAAATGAGTAGCTGTGGGAAGCCCTGCCCGAACCTCTCACGCCATACACCTGGGGAGAGAAATGCAGGGACTGGAAGCCGAGAAAGCGATGACCTTCCCACAGTAGTGAAATTTGCCTCACCCTTTCAGTATGCATGGCATCAGGAATGCCAGATGAAGTAGGGAAAAGGTCTCTGAAAGCACACAGCGGTGAGGTTGCTGGTTAGTGCAGCCTTGCTTTGGTTCTGGGTCCGTGTGCTTCGGTGAGCGCTGCCAGCCCGATGCCACCTGCAGGACTGGGGTGCTTGAGGCCATGCAGAGCTGGGCTGCAGGAGAATATTGGAAGCGCTGAGCAGAGCTGAGCACCAGGAGCATTTGACCCAACTGTTTAGATAATTGCAGATAGTTTTCATCTATAAAGCCCTCACTGTTCTGGAGCCTGGTTCTGTGAAAGTCGTCTTTTTGATACAGTGCAGACCAGGAGAGTGTTTGAACTGACTGAAAGAGGAGAGAACTGCTGGGAGTGTGACTGTGATTTAGGATTTACCCTCTCTCATTAGCAAAGCTGGAGCCCAGAATATTGTGTGAACATGTTACAAAGCCCATCTTCCTTGTTTTTTCTCTTTGTTTTCAGGTGATTAAAGGGATCTTGGGATAGGTGATAGAGTGCCTGTATTTGGTCATTCTTTTCCTACCACCATGTGTGGTTTTAGTGGAAGGGATGGGAACCCAGATGTGGTTGTTCATCTTCAAATAGAGCAACTAGTATGATGCTGATTTCTTGTATTATAAGAACACATGCATACCATCCTGATGACTTCAAACTTTGTTTAAGTTTTTTTCATTCCGGGTTATAAAAACTTATTTAACAACGTCTGGTTGACAAAACAAAGGACTTACTCGTTGGCAGTGTTAAAGATACAGGCATATTTGAGGGCAAGAATCACTACAGCACATTTTCATACCAAAGGTCAAGGAAGGATGACATACCTTGATTATAGTTCTGTAAAGAGATGTAAGACTGGTTCAGCATCCAAGAGTGGTTGTTGTGTCACATCGAAGATGCCAAACCAAGCATTTGATTAAATTTCTGAATATTCGGCACATAAAACGTCACAGGCTCTCAGGTTTTTTTTTTTTAACTTGAGATATGGTGTGTCTAAAGTGTTTATAGAGAACCCCTCAAAGGAGGGAAATAACATGATAAAATTAAAAGGATATTGCATTGTTGGAAAATGTTCCGTCCTGTCTTAGCACACCAACCAACTGCTGTTCAGGGTAGCCAGAGGAACAGACAAGGAACCATGCAAGCACTGGTACAGCTTCTCTCCTCAGTCAGTCAGAAGTATTCTTCTGAGTGCAGTATTTATCAGGGATGAGGCAATCATGTTCATTCACTTTATACAAAACTGATGCTTATTTCAGCAGAAACTGGCTGAATGCGTTTTTGTGAAACACAATATAAGTACCTGACTGCGTACACGTACCTTTGCACATACACACAGAGTCTCCTACAATTGGATCTTTATCACATTTAGGGTCCTGATCTAACCTTCTGTCAAAGAGAGCTTTGAGTTAAGGGGAGCAGTGGGTGCCCAGCACTTCTGCAAGTCAAAGAGGAAAAAACTCAGGTGTCTGAATTTTAAACAGTTGAGCTCTAGAACTGAGATGTTAGTGTTCCTCTTTCTCTAAATTGCAGTGCTACTGAAGTGAAAGATAACTTCCTCTAAGTAAAACTTATAGAAGAGTTTTGTGAACGCCAGTTTCTTTTTTCCCCCTTTTCCCTTTTACATTAAGTTCTGGCTACCAGAAGAAAAGAATATTGTTCCAGCTTTGTAATCTAATACTAAGTTTTGAATGGCTTTTTGATTAAGGAATAAATAGCTAGATCAAAAGTTTATGAACACAAGATCTTTTGGCCAACTTCGGCACAGACCTGGTTTCACTCGAGAAAATGGCTTTTGGAGCATGGCTGGATTTGCTGAATGTCCTGATGAGATTAATGATGCCATCCAAACATTGCCTCCTAACCCATCCCTGAACTTCCATCAGCAACTGACACTGCTGAAAAAATGGTTGTGCATGTGCAGATGTACTTGGCAAACTTGTGCAGGATGGCTCCACAGTGGCTTGGAGCCATGGAGCAAGTCCAGAGTAGGCCTCAAAGTTCATAAGGGGACTGGGGCACCTCCCCTACAAAGACAGGCTGAGAAAGTTGGGGCTGTTCAGGCTGGAGAAGAGAAGGTTGTGTGGAGACCTCAGAGCACCTTCCAGTATCTGAAGGCGGCCTGCAGGGAGCTGGAAAGGGACTCTTCACCAGGAAGTGCAGTGATAGGAAGAGGGGTAATGGGTACAAACTGAAAGAGAGTAGGTTTAGAATAGATGTTAGGAAGAAATTCTTTACTGTGGGGGTGGTGACACACTGGAACAGGTTGCCCAGAGAAGTTGTGACTGCCCCATCCCTGGCAGTGTTCAAGGCCAGGCTGGATGTGGCTCTGAGCAACCTGGTCTAGTGGAAGGTTGGAAGGTCCATGGCAGGAGGGTTGGAACTAGATGATCTTTAAGGTCCTTTCAATCCAAACCATTCTATGATGCTGTGACTCTATGGTCTGGCTTTCCTTGGGAAGGTTCATTTACTTTTTGACAAATGAAGCAGATATAATAGTGGCATATTTGTCAGCCTTACATATACATTATACCTGTCCAGTTATTTTGAGGTACTGCTAGTTCCCTTTTTTTTTAATAGCAGTTAAAATGCTTCTGAAATGGTGGCTGTGGCAAGTTGTGTGTGAGTGCTGAAAGAGGCAGCCTCACGCTTCTCATCAAAAAACATTCATATAAATGGTTCAAAATATTTTACTGTTGGGGTATAGTCATGGGTATGGTGTTGGTTCTGCTGCTAACCTGGTGAAAAACACTGGAATAACGCCATAGGATTGCTTTCTCTGTCTGCACTTGTGCAGCTCTGCATAGCCTTCCTTTCCACACGGTGTAGAGAGGAACCCACCAGGCACGTGCAACAGCAGGAGCAGAATCCATCGGGCTCTCCTTTCTCTGAATAACAGATATATGTGTAGGCAGAAATCATCTTAAGCCATCTGATTTGGTCAAGCAACTTTTTTTTCATCTTGGGTCTTTGTGGTCAAACTATTCCTTGAATTAAAACTAAATAATCAAAACATTTCTACTCAGGAAAATAAACGTCCATGTGAGATTGTTTCTAATGGTCTTTAACATTTGGATCCCTTCTTTGTAGTTTCACTGGAGGTTCTCCAAAGAAGACATGCACAACAGAAAAACGAAGAATTCCACAAAGGCTAAATTAAGTACTAGGGAGAAGCAAAGGGCAGTGGAGAAGCAGGAATTTGAAGTCACAGAGAACACGAGAAACTTAGAAGCACAAATCTCAACAGCAGCCAAGCCTGATCCAAAACAGCAGCTGGATGATGTCATAGACTTGGGAGACGAGGTAGCTGGGACCAACGACAGAGGTCCCCATCACGACGGGGCATCAGAGGAAACGTGTGCTGCCCCTTGTGACACTGATGACAGTGCCGGGCAGGGCTGCCCCGCGGATCAGGCAGCACGGGGAGGAGGCTGCGCGCCAGGGCCGGACGGCTGCAGCGGCAGCGATGGGGCAGGGCTGGCCACGGACTGCTCCTGTGAGTAAGATCTACTTTCCAGGAATCCTGTGAGTGGCTGATGCTTTGCCAAGACAAAAGAACAGATTTTGATAATCCCCATCGCTAACTCCATTGCTAGACCCAGCATTTCTTTTGCATTACTTTGACTTACTTTGCTCCTTAGCGCTCTGGTATCTTGATGTTTTAAGTACCTACAAGGCCCAGACTTTCCAACTCACAGAAATTGTAAAATTCCTTCCACTGTATGTAGTGGGAAATGCTCTGCTAGAGCTACACTTTAAATTAAAAAGTAGGCAGGGACAGAAAAGATACTTCTTTCCATGACCAACCTTAGCAAACCAGCTTTGGCCCTGGTCAGAGCAAGCATTCCAGTCAGTCACATTTTACTATGTAGTACTTTCTTGTCCACGTAGCTTTTCTGGAGAAGTTATTGTGCCAGATGTTATTTTGTCACTAGGCTTGTAGTGTCATAAAAATGGTATTTGGACTTAAACAGGTTGAAACTGAAGTTGGAAAGCTTAGGTAAGATGGCTGTTACCTGTATCTATCTCCAGTAGCATACTCACTGATGATACTCTCTTCTGAATTTTATTAACCCTTACAGATCTCCAGGCAATAAGCAAATCGTGTACCTGTTTTAGGCACACTGGGTAAGCAAACCCCGTGGTAAATTTGTGTGAGGCAGATGACTCCAATACAAAATGCAACCTCCTATTCACTCTTTGCAAATCAACAGTTCATCAGTAGCTGTGGGGGCTTCAGAAGATAGAAAAATGGGGAACAAAAAAGCAGGTAAAAAGTACTTCTGTCAGTGGTTATCCTCACTAACACTGGAATTAGATGTTACCTCCTGACCTTTTCCAGGTGGTTTTGCACCACTTCCTCACTGTTACGAAATACCTTGCGGTAAAAAACTGCAATTGTACACAGGTGTCAGTGGCCAACAAATGTCACTAAATGACCTTAAAAAATGAAAATAATACACCATTAATACACCATTTTTTCATACAAGTAACCATATTTTGGGACTGATACCTAATGGAATTCTGTAAAATTACCAACGTGTTTATGTCTGAAGCTACATAAAAATATTTACAAGTGAATGTACATGTAATATAGTTTCTGTGCCAATGTTCTCCAAGTACTTCAGTATTTTTAAAGATGTAGGGAATGGTTTCTCTCTTCTTAACTACATTCATCCTTAGAAGTGGTCAAGTAATCTGGTAACAAGGTGAGAAAACATTGTGAATTTCCCTGCTTTTCTTGTTTTAAAGCAAGAGCTCTGTAAGTGATTTGCTGTTTTTTCCCTTGACTGATTTGTGCCTGATAATTTTCCTTAGTCTTCAAAACAAAATGCTGTACAAAGAACGGTGTTCTGTATCAGATGTGCACCTAGAGTGGTTCAAAAGCATCTTTCATGCCTAAAAAATTACTCAGCTGGCAGAACATTGCAGAGAAGGGAAAAATGACACCACTTAAATATTCATTTAATTGGGACAAAGGCACTCAAGTTTAAACCATTTGATTTCACACACACAAAGCACAGTGGCATTTTTGTCATTGATTAAAGAGCTTTTTATTTTGAATTCAGTGGTTTAACCACAGGACTGTAAGTAACGTCAGTTTCTGGTGGAATTTTTCAATTATTTCATTCAGTATCTTGAGGTTAAACTGGGGCTCCAATAGCCTGAAAACTAGGTTGTTTTGGTCGTTCTACTTAAAGACAAGGTCTTTGCTTTGTACAGTTTTAAGGTCCTGTTTGCAGATTTTATTAGCTTAAGATCCTTTTACTGATGGTTTCTATCTCAAGGACTAGCTTTGTATTAATCCTGTTGAAAAATTTACTATATTTAATGAACGTTTTGCTAGTAGGAAGTGTTGCAGTAGAAAGACCTCTCCAAATACTTTTTAATAGAAAACGTTTATTGGATTGCAATTTGACCTCGTTTAACTGGATCCCAACTGCTTACAAAACTAAAGAGAAATAAAGGTCATGAGGAGATTCCTTATTTGTGGTGTTTGTACAACGGCCAATGATTTGTCCCCCAAAGGAGGAACTCAGGATCTCTAAGTGGTAATGAGGGGAAGCTCCTTACTGCTGAATTAGCAGTAGGTACTAGTGCTAGAGAACTGGCTACTTGGTTTTCCTTTCCCGACAGAGCATGGAAGGGTCTGGGGGAAATTGCACTTACTTAAGTGAAAGCTGGATTTTAACTTTGTTTCTGTAAATGCTGGCTTAGGATTGGGAAGAGTTGAAGAGAACTTGCATGTTTTTTCAGTTTCAAAAGGGCAAATGGTTTTGGTTTTTATAATCACATAATGAATTCCAACTTGTGCCTTTGAATGACTCTGAGCTGGTTCAGCTGTGTGGAGTTGTGCACGTGCCTTCACCGTGCCCCCGTCCCGAGGAGAATCGGAGAGCCTCCATCATCTCACAGACAGATGATCCAGATGTGATGAGGGCTGGGGAAGGCAGGTGTGTGGTACAGCAGCAGGGCTCCACAGCTGTTACCTACATTTTATCTCAGCTGCCTTTGCCTTTTTGGGCCTGAAAAAGCAGGACCACCAGAGTGGCCAAGGAATTGAAAGACCGCAGTCAGCAAGTGGTCATCTGAATGAGCCAACAGCTGTTACACAGGATAGGTTCAAAGGAGCAAATCCAGCTCAGGTGTTGGAATGGGCTGCCCAGGGAGGTGGTGTTGAGGCAAATGGTGGTGGTGGAGTCACTGTCCCTGCAGGTGTTCAAGAAAAGACTGGATGAGGCCAGTGAAGAATGTCAAAGAGGAGTGGCTAAATTAAATGAAGGATGGAAAAAGGGATTTATATTACAACAAACAGCAGGGAGCAGGGGCAGAGAGGTACAGCTATGATAGGTAGAGTGTCCAAACTGTTGAAGCATCATAATGAAAATAGATACGTAGTGTTTAGGAGGGGTTAAACGCACGAATGATTGGACTGGTACTTCAACTTGCATTATATCTTTGATTATTGGATCTGTGCACCTGAAAATAGTATAAATGAAATAGCCCAAAGTAGCTTTAATATATTTGTGGAAATGAAGCTAAGTACAAAAGAATACATCCTTTTCTCCCTAATGTGGCTCCTCTGTCAGCCTTGGTTTCTGAGGAGAGCAGAGGAAGGGCTCTGCATTTGGATACCCTGCTTTTTCTTTGTAGTTGCTGTGACTCTACATTTGCCTCAGGGAGCCAATTACAGGGCAGAAAGGAAGCACGATCAGCCCTTCATGCAGGAATTTCATCCTCCCAGAACTGAAGAGTGTAAGAGGAGCAGATACTAATTTCTTGCTGATAAATGTTTCTCAAAAGTATGAGGAATGCCAGTGAACAATACCAACGCACCTATGAATTACGAGTTGTAGACACAATTCCTATGTCTCCGAGGCTGTTAGTGGAGATGTGCTTTTGGATTTAAAAGGCAATCCTTGCCAAAGCCTCCATCCTCAGGAAGGTGCCTGTGGTGCTGGATGTGGCAGGTGGCTCTAATCAGTACCTTACCTATACGCCGAAGGGGGGGAAAAGGCTTTTCAATTTAAATGCTTTCTATTATTCACTCTTAAAAGCACCCTACTAACTAAAATGACGTAATGATTAACTGAATAGCCACTCTTTTTCCAGCTAATTGATGCAAATACTATAGGAATATTTGGTACTCATTGTACCAGATGAGCACATGGCAAACTGGTAAAACACGTTACAGGAAGAAGAGAAAGTCTAATAAGGCTGCAACACCAGGTAACTCACAAGCCATCTGCCCAAATTTAAATATAAATGTATAGATGGGCACACCTCTCACTCCTCCTCATCTTCTTTTGCAAAAAAAAAAAAGTATTGGTCTACTTTTTCTCCTTCAGTCTCTCCTTAGCTGATGGCACCAAGTGTAAGAGGAATAAACATTTTCTACAATGACAAAATTCGTCAATGTGATGAGAATATTTCTCCAACTCAGTAGCAGCTGAACAGCTGCAGTTGCTCTCTGTTCCCACCAGTGCAGGCCAATATCACACTTATTTAATTATTTGTAAACCATATGTTTACATGGGTTAATGTTTCTGGGGTGTTATTTTTGTCTTCAATTATGGCAGAGTCAGATCCAATAATAGACTTTAAGGTGAAACTGATGTTTCACCAAAAGGAAACTCTTTAGAAAGAGACTTCCAAAAGATTCTTAAGCAGGAAAAGGCTATGGAGGAAGGGGATGTCAACAATTTTCCTGATTTCTTGCCTTACAAATGGCATTTATTACAAGGTAAGAAAGGACTTCTTGCTCACAGGAACAGAGGTTACCACTATTTGGGTGTGGGGAGGTATAATTTTTCTGCTCCATCTCTCGGTGCAGTGTGTGTGTGTTTCATCCTGCTCTTCAAGTGGGTGAGCCCACACAATTGGAGAGATGTGTCCTTGCCCCACAGTGCTCAGCCTGAGTGTTACAGGGGATGACAGAAAGAGGTTAGAGGGAAAAGAGGATGATTACAGAAGCAAGGGCTTTCAAAATGCCTTTTGTTAAATGGACATTTTGGTCTGAGGAGGGATTTGCGAAAGAGGTGTCATTTGGGCTGCGGAAAGCCTCTGCATTAAAGGAAGCAAAGGATGTACCAGTTTGTAATTCATGTAATGATTTAAAAGCCGTAAGAAAAACCGCATTTAAAGGCTTCTCAGGATCTTTTTATCATTACAGTGTTAAAACACACAGGAACCTAGTACATGGTTATTTTAGGGCACCAGTGCTTCCCGATAGCAATGTATTGCATGTTTCTAGGAAAACCCTGCTTCTTTCAAGCATCAAGCTCTGACATGTCAGCTGCAATCTCTGTGAACACAAAACCCCCTTGCTGTTATGTTTTGTGACAAGCACGCTGTCCTATTTACATTCGAGAGTGAACAAACAAGGAAGCATTCCTTGAAATAGGGGTACTCAGAAAGAATCTTCCTCTGGTCTCAGGAGGAGGGAATTCGATGAGACATCCCCTCCGGGCCTGCAGGGGCTGTGGGGGGCGGGCAGTGATGTCAGCTGGCCGTGGCACCGGAACAGAAGCACAGACCTAAGTGCACGATGAGGCCGCAGGCAGCAGAAGGCACAAACTTACAGGCAAAGCCTCATCACAGTACTGCCCCCAAAAGGCAACTCTTTAAGGTCTATCAATCAGAGCCACCCCCTCCTGATAGAAAGTACAGCCCGTCCTTAAATTCTGTGTGTTCCAAGTGGCAGCAGGTATGGTCTGTTCTCGATGCTCAGGAAGCACTGGCATTATTTCAGTAGTTAATCACTTTCTGACAGTTACAGGAGTAGTTTTGTGCTCCACTCCAAGCAAGGGCCTGGGATTTCCCAGCTGGGCTGCCTCTCTGCAGCTTGAAGATGAGGTGCATGTGGATGTGGCAGTAAGTATTCTACAAGCTGTACAACATACCAGACTGATAAGAAGAGGGTACAACTGGAGTTCCCTGAAGTTGAAATGACTTCTTGGGAGAGAACTACAGCTGTGCTTGAGGCCTTTTTGGCCAACCCTGGGGAAGTTATGCTTGAACAACAAAGCGCTTCACACCAACACTACTGCAGCAGGCTGGGAATCGGCTGGTGGGCTTGGGGTCTCTGCAACCTGTGTTTAAGGCAGAGCAGGGAGATACATGTTTTGGACAGTAGTCAGCTATGTAATGGAGCAAGTTCCTTGCCCTCAGTAACTCAAGGAAAAGAGCCACTAACAGAGAGAAGGCCTTACCTATTTAACATTTTTTACTAATTCAATATTAATTTAGTATTTTTGATAAGGTTCCCTACTGAGATCGTTAACTGTACAACAGGAATCTCTACCACTTAAGAACTTGAATTGTCTATGCGGATAATTAACAAACTCATTATAGCTTTTTGTTAATCTCATCATTTCTGTGATGAGTTTTTTTCTACGAATTGGGCAAAGAAGCTTCTTTCAGGAAAGGCTCAGGTGTCGGCCATTACACCTAGAGGTACACTCATTCCTTACAAAAGCAGCCTTTCCAGAGACTTTTCTACAAGCAGAACCAGTATGTCCTGAAGTCCCCAAAAGCTCTGTATTTTATGTAGCAGGACTGTGGAGATTTCTCATCTTGGCTTTTGCTGCTAGTGCTGCTTTTGAGGACACAGCCCATGCAAGCACAGTCTTGGATGTGTACCCTCAACACCAGCAGGGGATACAGGTTGAGGTGAGGAACTCTGTCCCAATTCCTAACACTGCTACGCTCCACACTTCTGACTCAGGGCTGAACAGGATTACAAAAAAATGTCTTTGCCTGTCAACACAACTGACTTAAATAAACCACATAAAAGGGTATTTTTTTTCTTCTGAAAAGAAATGGCAATAGAAGGAAGTCAACATCACAGCTCTACTTCTATAAAAATAGTAAACATTATAGTGTAGTGGAGAGGGAAGTGTGTAGACTCTTTGGAGCAGATTTGGAAGCTGTGGCCTGAATTACTATAAATGGCCTGGCATTGCTGCAGAACTAATTCCCTACAGCTGCTGAATTAGGCACTGAAAGTCTTCTAAAAGCTGACTAACCAAGCAGGTGTATAGAGTTAAAATATGCTACTACCTGTAAGAAGGATCAAACCATGGAAAAACCAGAACAGTTCATGTCTTTAATATAAAATCACTTCTCCCCAAATCAGCAGCAGGTATTACAGGTGCATTACACTTAAATTAAAGGAACACTGTCATAATTGAGGACATCTTCATCTATCAAGTAAAATCTTCCAAATAACTCGTAGTCCATTTCTGTACATTTGAGCTTATCAAAATCCATTGGAAAAAATAATATATTTTCTCTTCAGCAGGTGTTGCTACCACCATTTCTCAAAGAAAACACAGTTTCTGGGAACACCAATGTTAGAGAGTACTTTGGATATAGATTCTATCATCGGAGGGGGACCACAGATGTACCATGAGGTATCGTTAGATACATGTTTTTCTAGATCCTTTTCAGATATTCTTCCCTCTGACAAAGGAAAAAAGTAGGAAATGAGAACAGAAATATTAATCATGAAGTAATTTCAAAAATAATGTCTGGTTAGAGGTATTTCAAGCACTCTTTTCATAAAAATGCCTGGCCTGTTTCAGGATAATGGGTATTGAGATTTGAGGCTTCCAAAACCATTTGTTCTGAGGATTTAGATCAGTACTTCCACTTGGAATGCAGAGGGTATTAGTCACTGAAGAGGAGCATGGCTTACATACAAGTAAAAGTCCCAGATTCACATGAGAAACATAGGTGTCTCTACGACAAATACAGCAGAAATGGAAACATGCTGAAGTATCTCTTACAAGCACTCAGCTTGGCCTTCGTAAGTCCCACCTTAAGCAAAGTAAACAGCATTTGCTTAACAGTTTCTGGAATAAAGTCTGCAGTGGGAAATACCAGTGTAAAGTTTAGAATTAACAGAGGAAAACAAAAACTGCAAAGAGAAATTTTTTCTGCAAAGCATAGTAAGTACAGAGAAATTGTTTAACTCATGTCTCATTTTGAAGCCTTAAATGTAAAAATACTAAGTTATTATGTGTAACTTCATCCTGTAGGGTGTAATCCAACTTGGACTTTAGACAGCATCTCTGTACATCACCATGACATTTACCTGTAACATGTGGCTGCAGTTCTCCACAGATCTGTGAACGCTGCTGGGTAACGTGGAAACAACATGTGATCTTTCCAGGAAACGCATTCATCAAACCCAGAATATTTTTCTGTAATGTTAAACACACTTGCTTACACCACAGGCCTTTAAATCAAAGCAGATGTATGCACATGGTGCCAGAACACCAGTGATCATTACTGAGAACCAAGACTTTGCATTTCAGCACTGAGAACCTGATGGGTGTGATTCCACAGGCCTGACCTGCACACGTACACAGAATTCCCACACCCGGAATGTGAATACCCTGCCAGCCATATGAGTGCTTTCCTCCTTCTCTGCCACAGATTGCAATCTGTAAGATTTGGACCTAGGAACTGGTGAAGTCTTTTCCTAATTTCTTGCCCTTATAAATTCTGTTTCCTCCTTCCACTTCCATAGGGGTTTTCCATTTAAAAAAATCCCCTGCAGTATGTATTTACTGTTAGGAACTTTTTGAGTCTTGTCTGGTTTATCTGGTCAGGTTACTAGACCCTTTACTGTCTCATGTTCTCCAAGTACAACCAACTACAACATAATGCTAAATGTTATTTTTACCAGAGTAGAAAGTACAAACTCATTTTCAGTTCCCTAAGTCCCAGCTGTGATAAGTTACCACCAAAACCCCAGCGGCTTCAGTTCAAATCATAGCAAAAAATTAATTTGTTAGTCAGATGCTGTAGTTCTGATTTGGCTACTGTCTAGATTCTGCACTATTTAGAATTTTCACTGCTGGAATAGACATTAGAAATTCTTAAAAATATTCTGAAATAAAAATAATTTCTAGGTAAATTAGCTCATTTTGTTAAGTGTTTGCTTGCTAACTAGTTACTACACTGAAGAGCCTGCCATGGGTTGCTTAACAAAAAACCCCACACATTGTAGACAACTCTGTTCCTAAAAATTCCTAAGACATGGAATGAAGGGCAGCACATATTGACACTGTTCCACCAGTACCTCTACTATTGCCTTGCTATCTTTTGTAACCCCAGTGCTGTATGCTTCTACCATTTGCACCAAGGAGACTTCAGAGGCAGGGCCTCAGCCTGTGACATGAGAGCACATCCACGAGTATCACACTCCACACTGGTGTCTCCCTTCACCCTTGTCAGCCCATCCACAGCTTCTCCTTCAGGGAGCAGCTCCTCCAAACCATCAGTGACAACCCAGCAGGTCCTCCTGGAGATTTGTACAGATGTTTCTCACGACAGCACAAAGGCTCCTAGAGATCCTATTTCCTTAATCCTCTGCTCAGAAGTAAAGAATTTTGACAGACATGTTCTGGATCTGAGGGACATGTGAAGAATGAAGGGGAGGATGTATTTTAAGCACTGCTCATATCACTCTGTTCTCTTCTGTCCCAGAAGCTTTAGTGCAAAAGCTCTGCTGTCATAACATCCTTAAGTGAACTCGGGAACGTCAGCACCAGCACTGGAAACACCTGTGCATGCTTAGAACAGACTGGGAGATCAGGAGTGGGCCAAATGGAAGAGCAGATTGTTCTGCTTCTAGCAACAAACAAATGACTTTTCAAAGAAAGCAAATATCTCCTTATCTAGAAACATGGTTGAACTGCAGAAATAAAACTAGGGATGGGTCCTGTACACCTAGTGATGGAACCTATCCTAGGTTCTGGAATTACGACAGCTCTTCACCTTGATCTTACAATCAAAAGCCTTCAATACTTCAAAGAAACCGAAATCATTCTGGATGCTTCTTTACAGAAGCTGTGCTAATTTGACCCTTAATGGCTGAGTGTGACAACTGATCTTTAACTGCTGAGTAAATGTTGATGAAGTACTGCACAAGCAATTTTAAAAGCAGCTATAAATCCTTCATTCATACACTAGTACTCAATAATAATTAATGCATTATCAATAAAGCTCCTCTGTTATTTTAGAAAGTATTTCCTTTGGATATAATTATTCTTTTCTAGTTTTTAAATTCATTACAATCTATACTGAGACTGTGGTTACAGTATTATAGCATTATGCATACTATTAGTGTGTATATACATATATATTTATATATAATCTTTAGTATACTGTGATGCTCTTATGAGACTGTAGTAAAATGCAGGGATATGGTAAAATTTAGGGGTAACTGAGTTATCACCGAAATCAATCAGAGCAGGTATGTCCAGGAACAGCCTTAGTTTGTACACTGGAATAAGTAGTTAACAAAACACACATGGGATTTGAGGCAGGAAGTGACTTTTGTCTCCATTTGTACAGTGTCTTATGGAGAAGGACTCTCTGGAATTTGGTCACAGATATACACACTAGTAGATGAATAGCTGAGACCTGTTTTTTAAAAAAAAAATTTTCATTTACCTTAAATAAGAGTTCACTCGTATTTTTTGCACTGTAGTACAGCTTCACTGTTCCCAATTTGTGTCTATTTCCTTTACCCTCTTGGTATCCATGAAGATCTGCTATATGCAGCAGTATAGAAAACAATGGGTTAATTCCAACACCCCCTGCTATCAGCACTAGGTTTACTGGGGAGTCACCAGGCTGAGGATCAAAGAAGAAATCACCTCCCACTCGCAGAGCCACTTCTGAGTCAAGAGTACACTAGGATGGAAAAGAAGATATTTAATTTCAAAACTAAAGCAAAAGCTGAAATCTTATTCTTCTTGCATCCTTGCTGGGCTGTGATTTTTATTTTTATTGACCAGTGAGGGAAAAATGGAAGGACTTTAAAATGTACACATAATTTCCAGCTATCTGAAGTAACCCAGTGTCTCTGGGGATTTAGTTCTACTTTCAAAAGTTTCAGTCTTATGATAAGGCAGGATGGTGACTCCCCCTTAAAAGCCCCATAAGAGCTGAAAGAGGAATGATTCACGCAAGAGTTTTCCAACAGCAATATGTGGCTGTGAAAACCCGAGGTTAACACGTGAAATCACATTTCTACCCAAAACCAGCTTCGTGTCAAAAAAGGCCTTGCTATGAGGTCACAGAAGGAAGTCAGAATAAGTAGCACAGACACAAAGGGGTTTTCCATGTCCATTCCTAAAAAATAAAAAACACCCAGAAGTGAAGCAAGTAGCCACAAGATTATTTCTTGCAGAATCACTTCTGCATTTGCAAATTCAGAGGCACAGAAGAAGAAAAATCAGGGAAAACCCTTCTCTATTACTCTCCACTCATACATAAGAAATTATTTGTTAGATAAATTTATCCAAGCATGTTTTTTCAATACATGGAGAATGAAAGCTACAACAAAAAAATCCACTTGGGTCCATATTTCTTCCACTGCATCCTGGTCTGAAGGTCTCTGCAGTACAGAGAAGTCAGGTGAGTTCTTCCACATCACTGCAAACTGACAGAACAAATAAAAGCAGAAAACACAACTCATTTCAGGCCATATATAGGTTTTAAAAGATAAAATGAAGAGGATGGGGAAACCAAGGAAGGTGGGAATGAAGGAGAGAAAAACAAGTAAAGCTAGAAGAACTGCTGAAAAATTAGCTTAGAAAATGGAAACACTTCCTCCGTAGAATTCTTTTGATATCAGGAAACAGTAAATTGAAACGAAAGGACATGAATGAAAACTGCACAGACAGCAAAGGTAACAATTCCACCAGGAGGAAGAAGGACACCCTTGGATGCAGGTACTGCACAGAATACCCAAGTTCCTAAAGTAGTACGAATGATCATTAAAAAAACCTCCAACAACTTTCTTGCTTTTCTTAGTTATTGCAAAACTATTGTCTCTCAATTATACTGTAAGGTAAACAGCATTCATTATCTGAAAGTCATTTCTCTCTCCCTTGTCCTGTGAACTGCCAGACCTTCCCAGCATGTTTTACTCTGCTTTAGAGATGCACAAATCCACAAGTGTTCCAGATTCATGTGGCATAAGGAGGACACAGAATATGATACCCTTTGAGGAAACAAGCATTTTTAGGGAGAAACAATCTCACATCTGCCCCCTTAACCAGCCATAGCTCCTCGAGATTGGACATGGGACTTGGGAAGAATCTCTCTTAACCAGCAGTTTCCCACAAATTTCCATGCTTTGGCCATGACAATGGTAACGGTAAGTCAGTACATAAGAAAAAACAATAAAATTCTGGAGTAGTATCATGAGAAAGCATTTATAAGCACAGCTCAGGGAGAGAAGTGAAGCAATTAATACAATACATGGATGTTTTTCTAAAGAAAATGCTACATCTGTCTAAAGTTATAAAGTACATGGTGCTAAAATTTATTACTTTATATACAGTAATATTAAGAGATAAATATCCCAGATACATTGACTAAATGAGTGCTAACTATTCCCATAATGTTTTTAACCCTGAGATATCAACTTGCTTTAGGAGCAGCTTTTAAGCAATTAAGTACCAGTTTTTTCACCATCTATACAACATTTTCAAATTCTAGGTTGCTACTTTTTTCTGCTTGTTACCTAAAGAAAAGCATGCACTTTTATTTAGCTAGCAGAGTCCATGTATACCCTGGAGGTTTCTCCATGGCATCAGGTTTGACGTAGTTTGCCCCTTAACTAAAGATTTATCCTATAAATTCCACCAGAAAACTCAGCAACAACAAACTGATTTACAACATCAACAATCCTTAACTAGTTTCCAGAGACTGTAAAAGAACAAAAGTTGATAGGACAGATCACTGATGAAATATGTGACTCCTCTGACTAACTGAATGGGATAAATGATGAATAGAACACCACGAGGCCAAGTGTCAGACTTTACTTTTAATATAGCAAAAAACCAAGCCTTGTGTTATGTCAATATTACAAAAATATTGCATATTTAAAAGAATACTGTAGGTATTCTGAAATATTCTGTTGATTTATCATTTCAGAAAACCTGATCTAAATGTCTCCTTGGCTCCCCCTTAATAATCTATATTTCTCTGTCATTTATCAATGATTCCCTGTTCATATTTACAGAAATAGTCAGGAATTATGGGAAAGTTATCAGATGTAACTTTCTAATGTGTAACACTGCCTGTTCTCAGGGACGTAAGTTAGAACAGAGGTTTTTTAACACTTTTAAAATTCCTTCATTCCAAAGGAGTGAGAACATTTAATACACTAACTACAGTATCACTGTGAGTCCACTGTAAGCACAAGTGGAGTCAAAAGATCACAATAACCATATAAACATCCAATTTCAGTCCCTTACTGAACAAAAGGTTTTACGAGTTATGTTTTATCAAAAATGCTTGAAGAAGTCAACGTGACTTTTGCAGTCAATAGCACAAAGTGGTCTAAAAACACACAGCATCCCCTTCACCTCCCCAAGAAACTACCAAAACCAAAAAGCCAAATGTCACAGTTAATTTCATTTACCTCAGTGTGAATCCAGTGAGCAGGAGGATGAACAGTGTGCTTTACTGCCAGCTCTAGTATCCCTTCTCGTTGTAAGAGGCCAGGGCTGGAACATATTGAGAATCCCCCAACTACAGACACTCCAGGAATAAAGAAATCAACCCTAAAAATAGACCAGACACAAAAGTTAAAAAAGAAGCCAACAACCCCAAACATGGAAAACAATAGCCACAACAATATGGCTGCCTTTGTTTCAATTATCCTTCCTTTACAACATCTTCATTTCCGTAATGTAATTTTTCAAAAAAAGAAGTTAATCTTGAGTAACACCATTTCCTTAGAATTATTTTCATCTAGAAACATGTCCCCATGTTTGCTAAACAAGAAGGTTTTCAAACCATTCACCTTTTAGCATTAGTTGTCACATCTTACAACAGACTAGAATTCTAAATGTTTTAAATAAAGTATTTATATATTAGAACAAAAGCACAATATGGTCTGATAGAGTGGCTTAAATCCCATTCTTTTTGGTCCCTTTGATGGACTCTTCAATTTTCAAACATAAGAAGATTGGGTTTCTAATTTTAGGGAGAAGACTGTAGATTAAACACTTTCTTCTTCTGGGTAGATGAAATATCTGAAGTGAAACCAACAGTCTGTAAAAAAATTTCCCATGTGAAAGTCAGCTCCTGGCAGCAGAACTGCAGCTCCCTCTGGTGGCAGATAGCGCCTCCTACGTTACAGGAAATTGAACGGGAATAAATGATTTTCTTTTCTTTTAAGTTAAAAGTAAATCACACATGGGTTTCTACACATTAGAAGGTAACATGTGGCTAAGGTTCTGCAACACCAGCCATTAGAGAGTATGGAAGGCATTACCACATATGAGCTATAATTCAGTCTCATAGAAGTAAGACTTTGATAAGCCTTGATGAGGCTTCCAAATAGTTATCAGAAAAAAATTACAAGTTGGTTTATGATCTATCATCTGAACTCCTCTGTGTTCCATAAATCTTTAAATGCTTCTGCTTTCTACAGCACATAACAAAATCTCTGTATTTCAAAATAAACCTAATGTTTATAACAAGTTGTGCTGCTCCCTTTAGGAAACAACACACTCATAAGCAATGCCAAGTACTAGAGAATCATTATTAAATTAAAGCCTGGGTTAGGCTGGCTCAGTAGTAGTTACATGAGAATGCAACAAGAAATACAGGTATTTTTTTTAAACAGCAAGGCTGTATTCTTCACAGAGACAAATGCTTGAGGGAAAAGAAAAGCATTTTGAGTACTTCATGACTATTTGAAGAACAAAAAATCTTGCCTGCTTACTCCACACAAAGCATCACCCTTTGAAGAAAAATATCTTCTCTTTTTCTCAAAGAATGCACGAAGTATGATATACACAATAGTGCTATAATTTTTAACTTTATGCTTATAATAAACTTGATGGTGTATAAAGGCATCTGACGGCAAAAGAAAGGTGAACAAGCAAAAATGTTGAGAAGGTTTATTTTGCTGTCCTCAGCTTGTGCAGCCCCACTGCTTGTGGGGCCCAGCTATACTGACAGCCAGGCTCTGGAAGATGACAAAGACTCACTCTTGAATTGCAGCATTTCTCCTACCAAAGAACACCTCACAATGCTACTGAAGCTCTTTACTTCCCTCTGGTGGAAAACAATCTTACTACTTACATTAACAAAAATTCAAAAATAAAAATTTATGCTGTAAAGTAACAATTTACATTCAAGTCAAAATGTTATCTTTAGCATGTAAGGGAAAGCTGATCCGTGCCCAGTGGGGAAACCCACATACAAAACCAAACATTGCTGCAAAACCTAAATCAAACATAGTTCTTACCTTTTAAAAATACTAATGCAGATGTACATTTCTTTCCATATTAATAGTTCTTTCCCAATTACATAACTGTGAGAGATTTCAAGGCACAGTGTACTGTCTTACAGTGGACTAGCTCTGATGGTTTGTCTCAGCCACATTAGGAAAGGTGAGAGGGCTCCTGAAGAAATGCTACCTGTGACAGCTTAGGGGAAAAGTGTAGCTGAAGGGAAGAAAACAAAGAAAACCCACTACAAGGAGAGGAACAAAAAGATGTAAACCAGAGATCTCAGGGTGGTTTCACTTCCCTCCTTTTAAAGGCTACCTAAACCAAATCTTTAAGAAATTAATAATAATTACCGATTGCTGGAGGAAGAGATCAGAAACACTAAAACCACAAACCTACTTCTTCAAAGTATTTATAACATGCATATACATCAATGCATGTTTTAGTAAATCAAAATGGGTAACAGCAACAAGTCTCTTCATTATTATTTGAAGTCAGATAAAGACCAGTATCTGCCAGTGTGCTTGGAAAACAAATTCACTTTTGCTTCTGAAAAACTCAATAATTAGAACACTTTCAGGAAATGTAAACATTTTAGTGACAATCTTTGGCTGTAACATCTTACTATAGCAAATCCTAACAAGTTAGCCTTTTCTACTCAGGAAATTGTGTTGTTTTGTACTGTTCATCATAAAAAAAGCAACCACAGTTTATAGCTACAAGTACAGAAAAGTTGTATACCTTACAATAGCATTAGAATACTTTCAAGGAAGAAGAAAATGAAGAAGAGTAATTATAATTAAAGCTTTCAGTTTTCGCATGATAATTTCAAAAACATTTTTGGAGGGTAAATGTACTTTGCAAGTACTGGCAAGCAAGAATTTAATATGAGTCACTGCACATGTGCAAAAACTGCAGCAAATTACTCCACAAACAAATTATTGCAATCAGCATCTTGTGTTCTGGTTCTAAATTTAAAAGCCAGCATATTAACACTCCATGAGTAACATATGTTGTTAATACCCTAGCAGCTATACTTTGATTTCAGCAAAACCACTTTCAGATGGCCTAAGTCAATAAAAAGTTTAAGAACATTTAAATGTCCATTGCCAAAAGCAACTACTCCTAGTTTTAAATTAATTTCTAAGAGAAAAAAAAGTACCGAGTTACTTTCAACAAGGAAGGATGATAAACATAAAAATCCACTACTTCCGTGGAAAAAAAACCCTGTAAAATTGTTTAAACAAACAGCTGTCTCAAAGGCTTAATAATGCAAAGGTTTTATTTTCAAATTTGCCTATTTATATTAATATATTAATATATTAATCTGACCTAACAGGCTTAATTTTCAGAGTGGAAACTTCAAGGGGAAGAAATAAACCAAAACTAAGTAACTTGCAAATCAGCAGTCTCAGCTCCACTGTAAAAATAACTAGTAAATAGAGACGGCAAAGACAGCTTGCAGAAAAGAGTGCAGTGAACTTCAAAGTAGTCTTGAAGAAACAATGTAATATATATACACCACAGGAAAATACCAAAACAATGTAACTGAACATCCACTTCTGTTCTTTTAATAGTAATATCAGCATTTTTTATAATGACTATTTAAAAATTATGCCAAATGTCAGCTTTGACAGAGCACCAAATAATAAAACATTGTATTATATAAATTAATGATTTTTTCCAAGGCTCAAGGATCAGAGATATTTCAACACTTTGTTATAGTGGACTTCTCCTAGTAATTTCCCTCTCAAATACCAGAAGGGCTTACCATTGTCCTGCTTTGAAAGTAAAATCCTTATTTGTAATAGCCAAACGAAGTCTTTTGACCGTCTCTGATTCATTGGTGATTCCACACACTTTTGCTTGTGTAATTACCTAACAAAAGAAAAATAAGCCACTGTGATATGCAGATATAATTTGCAGCAAAAGTACTCAAGAAGCCATGCATGAGATATCTATCACTTCCCACATTATCCGTGGCATTTCAATACCTACAGCACCAATATTTTTTCACTGACATGAAGAAACAAAAACAGATTCCATCCCTGGAAGTGTTCAAGGCCAGGTTGGATGGGGCCCTCAGCGCCCTGGTCTAGTGGAAGGTGTCCCTGCCCATGGCAGGGGGTTGGAACAGGATGATCTTTAAGGTCCCTTCCAATCCAAGCCATTCTGTGATTCTGTGATTCGCTCAAATAGTCATTGAATGGGGAAATGCTTTTGTACTTAAGAGTCCACCATGTCTGTCACTTTTGTCAGTTATTCTAAGATTATATACAAACTTCCTTTATTTCAGCTGAAGAGAACAGAACTATAAAGAGAAGTGATTGCTAGTTATGCCTTTTCAGATTTGTTAGACATCTGTACAAGGCACATGCTCCTGCATCTTTCAGCAACAAAGTAAAAAGATCTCTCACGTAAAGACTGACAACGGACACTTGTAAGATCAGCTGCAACTCAAGTCCCAGGGAGAATTCTGGATCTGTAACTAGATTTATTTAGGTAATTAAATGCATTATGAAAGATTATGCATTAACGTGTCAATGAAAGAAAACCAACAAGCTTTGTGTTACTGCATTTACGCCCTGCACCCCCTTGTGACCACATATGTGATCGATGAACACAGGGAAACCAGGACACAAGCTGTCACGGCTGGCTAACAGAGCAGTTTTTGTTTGGCAACCATATGGGAGGGGATGTCAGAGCCATAGTCAGTACCACTTTTAAAGAATTTAAAAAATAAAAGATGAAAAATGAAAAGTGGGTTTTGCAAACAGAGCCATTAGGGATGAGCACCCCACTTAAACTCTTTGATGCCCATCAGTGCAACATAGATTTTCATTCCCTCCCTGCCTTTCCTTTTCAGGTATTTTTGGATTATAATTGTTAACCTTTTTTCCTCTACAAAGAAAGCAATGCCCTAAGTATTTTCTACACAGACCAATACACAGATTTTACTGTTAAAAATGCTGATGTCACTTACCACACAAGGAAATACTCAAAATACCACCACAACTCTACCATTTCTCATTTGTCTAAGATCAAACAGATAAAAAAATTTTAACTTTAAGCAACTATGCTGTAATTTAAAACATATGTCAGGAAATTAATTTATTCATAAAGCAACATTTGAACACGTCCCCTGTCCCATTAAACAGCAGGACATTTCCTAATTTAAAATGAAGTAGCATAGATTTCTGTTCCACTTTAGCAGACAGTATTAAATGGGGAATGCAGTCAAAGTTAACAAGAGAAATGTCAGATACATGACTTAAATGGTTGTTCTGATGGCGAAGTGCAGAAAAGGGACATTAAATTTGGATCTTCTTCACTCCCTTCTTTACAGTACACTTCTTAATTTGCTACTTGGCTGAGAGAGCTGCAAGAACACTAAAAATGTAATTCTTAATAAGTATAAAGTTATTTCAAAAATTAAATTTGAGTCAGAATGATCAAAGACATTCAGCTGGTATTTTGGATCATCACAAGAGTATCCAACTGGCCCAGAGCAAGGCTGCACTGAGAAGGAGGAGAACACATGACTCCAGATTTTGCAGCTGTATTTCAAGAAAGCATTAGGCACTTTTTCTTGCCCTGGTCCTTCACATTATCACTCTTCAACAGGCAATGTTCTGTAGCATTCACACTAATGCAACACAGATTTATGGTTCTTTCATCTTTTACAGGACTGAAATGGCCAAATAAGGCAATATTGACTGAGGGAAGCCAGCTGCTGATTATATGGAATTTGAAACCAAGCAGAGAATTTAAAACAAACTGATTTTAAAGTGGTCAGAAATAAAGCAACAAAGAATAAATCAAGCATTAAAAAAAGAAAGTGCATAATCCTCTGATATGCAGAGAATGTGCAGCAGCAAGAACTGAGCCCTGATCTTTCACCTATCTCATACAGCTTCCTTCTGTTCCTCATGCCTTACAGTTCTCTGCACCACCTGAGCTTCCAGCACTTCATAAGGATCCATTTTCCACTTATTTTGCAGGTACTGACATTGAGCAGAAAAAGGAAGCAAGCCAAGCAAACAGAAATATCCAAGATTAAAAAAAATGGTTGCAAAACTCAAAAGTGCCATCACTTTTTTCATGCCAGAAGCAAACAAGAGCGTGCATCGGTCTGTGCCAATCTCTACACTCATTTTCTCAGGTAAACAGGATCCATCAGAGTAGCTGGATGTCCACAAGCAGTGCTGATCCATACTCAAGTAAGAGCTGGCATTAGGTGTGAGTAGCTGAGGCACAGCTCTGTGGTTCCCAAAGCTGGCTCACCCCTGACAGCTCTGGTAACAGGCAGAACAGAACTGCATTTGTCTCCGCCATCTACAGCCCATGTCACAAGTGCTGAATCTTCTGGCTTGGGGGTTACCTACATATCCCCTCCACCCAGCTTCCTTTTGGGAAGAATTCACTGTGACTTACTCTCCACAACAGTTAGGGAAAAACACAGCAGAGAAGGACTGAATTATGTAGACATACACACACTGACATCTGCGTGGTGTGTTTGTCCTGCTGTGTGGCACGGGCAAGGCTGGCCTGTCACACAGTAACTACTCGAGACTGAGAGAACCTAACTAAACAATGGAGAAAAACTGGACACCATTTCCAAACTTCTGGAAATTGAAGATGGGGTTTTTCAGTGAAAAAAGTGCCCTAACTTCTTAAAAGTCTAAGAAAAATGCAGAATTATTTCATAAGTCAAACATTTTTGAGAACAGAAGTTATATTCATTCTCCCAGTATTAAAAATTTCAAAACATCTACTTCAGCTTATTACAGAAAGGAAATATCTATATGAAATACAAGGGATGTTCACCTCTGAACATGATGGAAAAGAATTCTTACTGTTCAAGACTGAGATCCAGAATAAGCATTTCTGGATTTTAATGGAGAACAATGCTCTATCTTCCTTGTATTTGTGAATTAAAATAGATACAAATGAAGGTCCTTTTTACAACTACCATCTCTCCCTTCAAAATGTCTACACTTTTTGCCTTACCTCCTATGTTATAAAAGGACATTTTCCTCATTTTTTAATCTCAAATCTGAATCAGAATTCTAGAAATGCACAAAAATCTGAGAAGTCTGTTTAGAGATGATGGGTATCCATGTGCTTTCATTACTTGTCCATACTTGACCAGAAATCCATTAAATTTCTTGTCCAACATAAAGTAAATAGCATCACATCACTGACAGTTTTTATAACTCATTGCATTTCACCCATTGAGCACAAAATACGCTAATTTTATAACAGTATCAAATATGAAAAATGAGGACAAAAAGAAGTAAATCAGACTCCAGCAGAAGGCAAAATGGAGCCTAAGAATCAAATACTATTATCCAATATAATTATCTTCACAGAAAAAAAAATTACTTGCATCCTAAAGAACAGAACACTAACCTCCTGGCGAAAATTATTTGCTGTCCTCTCTAGATGATCCATTTTCCTTTTTGATTTTACTGTGCTGCAAGAAAAAGCAAATACAGATAATTGTCATTTTGACAGCTGTGCTACTGCCCCTTACTGATATGAATTTCTATTAACATAACAATTTACCAGTGTAATCCAGACTACAGATGACATAAATCTAAATAAGAATTAAATATAAATATATAATTGGGAGTTAAATTATGTATTTATAGGTCTGTAGTAATTTGTCAGCTTGATTTTGACAGTGTTACCATGGCATTCTCTTAAAAAAAAAAAGGAAGTGGATAACCTACCCGTTCCCTGTGCAGTAACAAAAAGCAGAGTGCCTCAACACCCCCAATGCAGAAGGAGAGGGAAAAATTCTGCTAGTACCCCTCAGTAACTGAGGAACAGTGCAACCCACATAAATAGTAGCATGAGCCATGATGACTGGGCAGTCTTCAAAATCACTGGTTCCTGAAAAAAATCGTAAATGTTTGTTAAATGAAGCACTCAGTGTTTGACATGGCTTGTTTTTACCTTTTATTTCCCTTAAATTGGAAACGCCAAAGCTTAGCTGGAGCTAAAACTGGAAACAGACATGTGGGATAGTAAGAGGGCATTTTAAAAGTATGAAAGTATCATAAACAAATGAAAATGTGCATCCATCAAGTGAAGGGGTGTTACGCCCACTCCTGAAGGTGAGGGAAACTGAGGTTATTGTTAGTAGGGGTGGATTAGAGTGAAATAACACTGAATGGCCCGTGTTTATATACATATATATGGCAAGTTTATTGCAGAAAAATTTGGTTGCAATGGAAAGGAGACATGGAGCCATTTGGGTTATTGTCTATAGAAATTAAACAATATAAAAGTATAAAAAAATCACTTTAAGAATATATAGGGAAGAGAAAGGAAGAGAAAGAAAGGATAAGAGTAGATGGTGGAAAGAGATCACCACCCATGGATCCAGTGACAAGACTTAATTGTAGCAATTTTGATGTCCCTTGGTTGAAGTGATGGTTGCAGACTTGATCCACCAGGGTGGGGGAAGCCCACCAAACACAGAGTTCAATGGGTTAAGACACCTTCAGGTTCAGGTGGGAATGCCCAGGTACCTCCCCAGGGGGGACTTTTACACTGTCAGTTCCGACACTGTGGACCATGCACAGTCCTCTCCTGGAAGGCCCCAGAAATGAGTCTGGGGGCCCTTCAGGAGTCTTTGATGGTTTGTGACACCTTCTAAGACGTGACAGCTGCCTCTCACGCCAGTTGAGCCAATTATGCCCCACAAGGAGGGATGAACACCTTCAGGCTCACGTGCGAATGTGAGTGTCCTGATACCTTCCCCGGGTGTGGAGTTTTACACCTGAGACAGCTGTCTGAGGGAGGACATTGGAATAACAAAAGGCATTATCCCACCTCAGCAGGAGCTGCTTCTTATGGGCCTTTTCCCATATCTGGCTCAAACCCAGCTTGTTACTAAGCAAAGGTTGGCTTGTCATGGTCCTACTCTGGTGGTGGGTGCTCACCCCTCCGCACCTGGGCTGTTCCTATGCAGATCAGAGGTTTCGTAACCAAAGATCCAAAAACTCTTCTCCTCCCCTGTGATTGGGAAGTGCAAACCTGCCTTAGTAAAGCTCCTGCGGATTTTCCAAATGGCCAACGGGTTGAGTCATTAACCTTTAACATTTCAGTCTCTCACAAGGGGAAGACCTTGTCACATATGGTATGGCAAAGGCTGAAGCACTTCATGTTCCTTTTGCTTCAGTCTTTACAGGCAAAGCCTGCACCCAGACCTCTGCTTGTACCACTGGTGTTTGGGAAGGAGAAGGATAAGCAGGAGTAGGGCCAGCAACTGCTGAGAGAAGGTGGATGTACTCAAATGCACAGACAGATTACCCTCAAGGTTGCTAAGAGACACAGCCGACATGCTTGTCAGGCAACTGTCTATTACCTATGGAAAACACTTATCACACAGTCTCCAACTGACTGGAAAAAGACTAACACATGGTCACTTTTAAGAGAGGCAAGAAGCAGTGCTTATGTTCAGCCAGCACCATCTCAGCATCCAGAAAAAATGCTCAGAGCTTGTCCCTTTAGCTGTGTGAAAGCTAAGAAAGTAATCAGGAAGATTGACACAGATTTACCAAGGGCAAAGTACATTGGATAAATCTGAACAGCGACTGTGATGGAACGTCTGCTCACGCAGCTAAGGGGACAGGATACAACACACCTTGAGTGCCCTGTGGCTCCTGGCACAACCTCCCACAGCACATACACGTTAGTAAGCCAAGGCCAGATGGACTGTTGGAGCGAGAACTGTCTGGGTAGTCAGAATTGAAGACCTGATGGCTTCAAGTTGCTTCAGTTGTTGACTGGTAAGAGCACCCTGGGGTTGTTATTGGGGCTAATACAGGTTAATTTATCAATAACTTGGATGATGAGACAGAAGGTGCCCTGTTCATAGCAGAGGGGTCGGAACTAGATGAGCTTTGAGGTCTGTTCCAGGCCATTCTGTGATCAGCAAAATTGTGGATGATGCTACATTAGAATAGTAGAGCTTCACTTCAAAGGAGAACTGAGAAACTGCAGGACTGTATAGAGAAACCTCATGACAAAGGTCTACATCTGAGACTGGCTTAATCCAGTGTGAACAACTGTCGTGCTCCAAGCAGGAGTCCTGACTGAATGATGCTCAGAAGTGCCGTCCAGCCAACATATCTGTGATTTTAAATGCTCAAGCAATAATCATGTTTGAAAGATCAAACACTGACTGTGCATTCCCTTTCTAGTGGTAAAGAGAGTTCCGGGTGGAGAATTTTATAAACTTTAATTAAGCCTGCCTGTACACAGGTTTATTTAAAAGCACATAAATCCCTCACACTTCCATGTACCCTACATGATACATCTCTAAACACTAACATGCTATGATAAAGATAAACTGACATGCACAACACTCAAAGTAATTCACAACTAACCTTCAAACGTAGGAACAGGTTCATAGTGAGCCAAAAGATATTTCTCTTTCCCTGCAAATCTGCCTTTGTTTTTCCTAAAATGGATTAGTATAATTCTCTATCATCATCACCCATCATATATGTTATTTCCATGATGCTGTCCATTGCTTCTTTAAAGCATTATTATTTTACCTCCATTTAAGTATCTTTTCCAGCATTCTTTTAAAGCATGTAATTTACTTTCAAAATGCTTTATATTTTGAATCCCTTGAAATGGCACTGATCCAGCTTGTTTAACTAAGAAGGCCTATACTCTCTAGGCTTTCACTAACAGCTGCATTGGCTGGTCACTTAGCAATTTGTCCTGTTTGTAATCTTGTATGAACGAAGGCAGAGCTTCCATAAATTAGGCTGCTCAGAAATGGAATACACTTACAGTTACTACTCAAAATGCCCACTTTCAAGCATACGAAATACTTCCTGCAGCTTTTAACTGTCCATAATTTTTAACAGTTTTTCAGCATTTAATTCCACAGCAACTTCAACTTTTAAAAACGGAATTATTTAAAAGTGTTCTACCACCAGTGAGCAAAATTACTTCAATTTTTTTCCCACAACATTACAGAGCACTTAAAATGTACTCAAGTGTTTAAACAGAACACTTGTAGCACTTTCTACATGCAAATGTGTAGAAGCTATTGATAACAAAAGTATTACCAATCTCAAAATATTTTAGCATAACAAAATACACATCTAATGAAGAAGTCACATTCCTCTACCTTGGCATGTTGTCTGTAAACCCAGAGTGCTCAAAATTCACTGAGTTTCTCAAATTCATGAGGTAACTTTATGATCTGTACTCTTTCAGATAGCACATCATGGCTATAGCCATTTACATCCCCTTTTTCATGTTTTCATGCTTTTCACTCTACCAGCTTAACTAATTCAAAGTAAAAATGAAGGATGTTTGAAAGTGGACATTCTTACCTAAGTTGTTTATGCCAATAGCTGTGAGTTTAATTAAATTACAACACATCAATATGGATCCCATAAAATATGACACTTTGTTTCAGAGGCCTAGGACTGAGAAAAAAGACAACCTTCAAAACCCTTTCTGCAATTAATTGCTACTAAATGCAGCAATACCTCCTGGTAAAAAAAGTGGCCTAAGTTTAAACTCCAGTCAGAGATTCTTTTATGCACTTGGTTCAATTCTGCTGCTGAGGTTGGCAGTCATTTAAATGAGCCATCCTCATTCTCATTTTCACGACGACTTTAAAAAGCAAATATGTTCAGTTCTAGACACAAAAACATAAAAGAACAACCAACCAACCTGAAGTTCAATATCAATACATAATATTGGAAATAAAATAAATATCAGCCTAATTTTATAGTTACAGCTGACAGATCCTATTGATACAGACTACTTTAAGACTGAGACTCTATCCTAAATTAGAAAGAACTCTTGAACAGTAGTTCAAGATACTTGTTTCATTTACACTATAATCACATTCCAATCCTGAAAATCACAATAAAAATCAGTTGCAATTTTTACTCTGCAATCAATAAATTGCAAAATGTCTCTTAATAAGTCCTTGTACTCCTCTACCACATACAGTTATGAGCCACACCTTTACAAAATTTGAACAGGTTCTCTCCGATCTGTCACCCCTGTGACTTTCTTCACTCATCCAGCTCTTTGGCAATTCCCTGCCCTCCACAAAGTGCAGTGCTTTAGCCTCCCAACCTCCTGTCACATGTTATGTTCTCCCTTTATTCTCTTCTTACTTAAGCCTGCTTAAGCAGTGTAGTCCTAGAGCATGTGGCACAGGATTGTATTCGGATGGTTCTTGAATATCTCCATTGAGGGAGACTCCACAACCTCTGGGCAACCTGTTCCAGTGTGTGGTCACTCGCACAGCAAAGTTCTTCCTCATGTTCAGGTGGAACTTCCTGTGCATCAACTTCTGCCCATTGCCTCTTGCCCTAGTGGTTAGCACCCCCAAGAACACCCTGGCTCCATCCTCTTCACACCCACCCTTTAGGGATATACATGCAAAATAAACTTCCTTTGCTCTGGAGAGAAACAAGTGATACTTTCCTGACTTTTACAGGGCTTCTTCCTCTCCAGACTTAAAACCAACGAATCATTCACTCTCCTTCCCCTACGACCCCCTGGCTCTGGATCAGTATCGCTTGAGATGTACGTCTGCATCTCTTCTTTCCCCCAATCCCACATCACTATCTGTAGGGAGAGAGTTGCTGTTAGCTCACTGAAGTGCAAACTGCTACGTAAATTCATGCTGGAGAGTGTGGAGGGGGCCAGCAAGGGTACTTAAGCAAGCAGGATAGGAAGTCTTTTTTCAACAGCTATCTCTCGGTACGACACTCCTCTACATAAACTGTCCCTCCTGCAAAAGTAACCACAGAAAACAAGTTTTTTCCCAGGACTGAGGCGAATACGGCGAGCCCTCGGCCGGGGCGGGGCGGAGAGGGGAAGAGGGGGCGGCACTGCAGCGGCCAAGGGGCAGGGGAAGGACAAGAACACGGGAGGAAAAAGGCGCAGGGGAAGGACAAGGATAAGGTCGCGGCAGTCCCCGGCCGTCTCCCCGCAACCCCTCGGTATCGCGGGGCAGGAGGTCAGGGCTGGAACCGGCAGCGCCACTGGCCGCAGAGGGCGGCCCGGCCACCGCTTCCCACCGGCGCGCGGGGCTCCCGCCGTGAGGAAGGGGCGAGCCGGGGGAACTCGAGCGCGCTGACCGCCAGCCCGCCGCCCCTCACTCTCTACCCCACTCCCTCCTCCTCCCCAGCCGAACCCTCCCTCACATCCCAGGCTCCCCCGGCCCGCTCCCCACCGCCCCTACCCGCCGCTGCATCACGTGACGGGGAGCCCCGCCCGCGTGTCCCGTCAGGCGCCGCCACTTCCCGTGCGGCCCGTCCCGATTCTCACCGCTTCCTGCCGCCATGGCCGTGTTCCACGACGAGGTGGAGATCGAGGACTTCGAGTACGACGAAGAGACCGGGACCTACAGCTACCCGTGCCCCTGCGGGGACCGATTCCTCATCACGCGGGTGAGGGGCGGCCGGGCAGGGCAGAGCGGGGGGGAGAACAGAGTCGTGCTGCCCGTGGTCCGGGCAGGCCGCGAGTCCCTGACGGCTTTCCCGGGGCTTTTGCAGGAGGACCTGGAGAACGGGGAGGACGTGGCCACCTGTCCCAGCTGCTCCCTGATCCTGCGCGTCATTTATGACCAGGTGCGTGCAGGGGGAGGGCAGTCGGACGCGATTCCAGCTGGATTCCTCCGAATCCCCGTTCGTCGCCCCATGCGGGAAGCGCGGGGCCAGTGTTTAAAATCCTCCATTTGGGACTACATCTCCTGCCTGATCTCTCGTTGTTTTGGTCTCCTTCTAACATGTTCGGGCTTTAAAACACGCCTGCCTAGTGGGGCATGGGGTAGGACGCGGACAGGACGATCTCAGTGATATGAAGAGCTACCTGTGACCGATTCCTGCAGCCCAGGCAGCAGCCTGGCAGCTTTTCTCACCTAGAGTAGGCACACTGCAGCTTTCATGTTTTGGGAGACGGAGTCATACCACTTACAACCATTCCGTTTTCTAGCCTGGGTATATCTGGTGGTTTTTTTGAGGGAGAGGAGATCCAAAAATAATGTAAGTCGACTAAATACCTGCTTGCTGTCTTTAGGAGCAGTTCATGCGTGATGAAGTCGTGGCAGAACCTTTGCCAAACAAGGAATTGGTGAAGTGCTGATGAATGCATCGTGGACTGTGCTGCTTTAGGATGAGAAAGTATGGGGATGGTGACTGCGGAATGATGTGGTCCTGCTCCTGGAAGTGCTTGCTGCTGTGAGATACAAGTGCAATAACTGTCTGTCTTCCTCACATGAATGAGAATTTGCTGAGATACCAAACACATTAATGGGTTTTGTTCCAAAGAGTTACACTTAAAAAAAAAAAAAAGTTGCTATATGTGTGCCAGAAGACTTGAGCATTACGACAGCAAGTGAATACTCAGAAGAAGAGTGCAGAGTTGGGAAATTATAACATTTAGTCTAGCAGTGGCTCTTTAGCTATGGAGAAAATCAGGCTTTGTGGAGTATATACCAGTGTGAAATGGCATAGAGAGCTGAAAGGTTGGGAGACAAGATTTAGGAGTCCATATGACAGGATGCAGTACAGAACTGACACAGCATAGCATCTCCCAGCATGTACGCTTATGTACTTTCAGCCCATACTGAATGTGGGGAGAAAATAAGAGACCTAGAGCCAACATTTACCAAGAGCTGGAAATTGTTTTTACTACTGTAAACACAAAGAAGGTGCAGGTGTCTGTATATCTGCAGTGGTGGCAACACTTCAGTTGGGGCAGATAAGTTTCTTAAATTGCCTCTAAAGTTGCTTTGAAAGAACTTTGGTAGCTGTTACCAGGTGACTCTGACATAATAGTGATACACTTTTGTGGATGTTTGTGAAATGAAGTCAAACCTTTTTTTATCTCTGCAGAGCTAGTAATGTGCAAACAGACTTGAACTCAAAGTGGATTGTAATTTACCCCTATTTTCTCAACAACTTTGTGATTTGACTGTTGCAGCAGATATAAAATGGGCTGCAGTTCTTTGTGCCATTTATAGTAGTACATTTGCTGAATTTCTCAGCTTTTCTTTATTTGGTTCTGTGTAGGTATTTGTCTCCTGGATAGGAGATGCACACATTTCAATTAATAAAGGTATTTTTTAGGGTAGAAAAGAGTTGGGAGAACATACTCCACATTGATTCCAAGCCCACTTCTTGTATTACAAGCCACTGCACATAAATATTTATTTAAAATTACGGTCATTCCTGTGTTTTAATAGGGTTTGACATCTATGAGGTTAAATTTGGGGAAAAGTACTTGTGAAGCGTTTATATAGTTGTTTTGCTCCAGGCACTAAAGATATGCAAAACGTACTCAATTCTTGCATTTAGCTATTTTTGTTCTTACAGCGTTCTGTGAATGTTGAAGATGAACATTCTAGTTATTTTAAGAAAAGAATAAAAAAAGAAGAAAACTACACCTAGTTGAACATTTTGAATGCAATAAGCACAACCCAGAGTGTTTCCATGCCTAAACCAGGAGGTGGCACTTGTGTTACTTTGATATCTGTGCTTAAAAAAAAAAACCAACGTTGTGGTACTTTGGTTAGCTATACCTTATCAAATATTTATTTTGACTATTTAAATAAAGATATTTAACATTCCACCAGTGGTTATAATGGGCCATTGCTTATTCTGTTTCTGCACCAGCCACAATGACTTCATCAGAGGAAAGACTCAGAGGTCTTGAGTTGCTGCTGCTGGGGCAATGATACTGGAAGTTCTTCAGGTTGGTTGATAAAAATTTTTTCAATCTATCAGTAGAATCTGTAAAGCAAACTTCCAGGAAGCAAACTTACTACCTAAGCCCCTATTCAAATTTCTACTGCATAAATATCTTCATGATTTTCTCACAAGTATTCTACCTAAAAGGAATTAGAGCAACTTTCAAATGCAAGACCAGGGAATCTATGCTCTGATGTAGTGCATCAGAGTAAATTGCCAGGTGTGTCATCTCTAAAGGTGCATAGATTTTGCAGAAATCATTGACCAGATTTGGTTATATAATGAAGGTCAGACCCTGTCCTAAAGACTTAACAAAACTTGTGCAGGGAATTATTTGTACTCCATGTGGTTATATTCCTACATGGTTGTAAAATGGGTTTATCAGTTGAAATTTACTTGGCATGTGCTAAGTAAACATGGCATGTAACAAGTGTTTAATTGATACGTTGTAGTGTTTCCCACTCATCTGAAATACAAGGAATGGCTTTTTAAAAGTAATTAAGCAAATCAGTTAGTTTATTACATTAGTTGGGACTGTCAGTGCTTGAAGTTTCTTACCTGGTGTGAAAAGGGTCAAAGTTGCAGAATGTAATTTATATGCACATTAAGTTGCTTGATCACGTAGTGTATATATCAGAGCTTTAACAAAGTGTGCTTTACATTTGCTTTTCTGGAGGTTTTTTTACAGCATAACAACAGTAAGGTGCTGTGGCTGACTGTTAGAAAAGGATGTACCACATTTGCCCACACAGATTACTTTCAATTCTTACTGCAGTGTCTCAAGCGTCTCAAGACACTTCTTGTGTCCCCAAAAAGGAGGCTAAACAAGGATGGATGTCATGTTTCTATCCTTTTGTTGCCCTTTGAGAATCTGAGAGAGACGTTTAAAAACTGTTGAGATGTTTTGTTGTTTTCCCTTCTGCTTTGCAGAGAGGAGTTCTGGAGCAAGAGTTCACCCTTCATAAAAGCTCAGCGATGCTAAAGCCAAAGAGCTGCCCACTTTTGTCTTTTATTAACTTGTAAGAAGCCTTTGACTCCAGTGATTGCAGTCATCTTTTAAAAATATTCTTTCATGCTATATAATTCCAGAACACCAGTCAGGGCAGTCTGAGTAACCCATCAGAAATGTCCCTTGTCAGGAATTCAGTCACAAGGTTTCCCCACAGCACCACGGGCTCTGGCGCCTCACACATTACTTGTGTATTACGTGTTCTTAGAAACCAGTAGCTCACTTTTTTTCTCAAAAGGCAATTGTGTAGAACAGAAGTCTTTTGTTTGCTGCTTGTGTCTGACAAGCAGATTGATTGATTATGTGTTTGATTAGGTCCTTGGGTCTGCACAGAGAAGTCCAGTGTGATGAAAACAGCATCACGTGAACGTTAATGGAGTAATTCGTACTGGGTAGAGACCAGAGAGGGTGAAACAATTTATGGTCAGTTTCAGATATTCAAGCTCTGAAATGTCTCATACTGTTAAACACCTTCAAAGTCCTGTGTAACACTGAAAACAAGCAATACACTGTTGCCACAATTTTATGGAAAGAAATGGAAGATAATTTGCTCTTCTTTAAACTAAAGAGGTTTAGTCTCCCTGAGCCTCAGATTCTTGCTTGCATTTCAAAGAAACTTGCTGAGAAGGTCATGTACTTCTGACTCATTGTGCCTGTCTATCAGTGGTGTACATGATTAGTTTTGCATAGCTGCCGTACAAGTCTGACACAGACCCTGGACCCCCACGAGCCGAGATCATTAGGGCTTTAATTTTACTTTTGTCTATATATTGGGGAAACCTTAGTATCCTAGAGGACCCTTAGGTAAGTACCTTGACATTTTTTCTCCATCACAATTTTCAATTTTGATTCTCAGCACGAGTCAAAAAAAAAAAAAGCTTTCCTTGCAGAACATCAGAATTAAAGATCATTACATAGATTACCAAGTCTGTCTACCAAGAAGCAGATATTCATTTCAAATAAACCAGCAAAATTTCAGTTAAGAAAGTGAACTGACAAGTATATATTGTTACTAAGACAAGCAGTTTCTGCGTATTCCATTTCCACCTCTATTCCAATATAATGCTCAGGTCAGGCTAACTGTAGGGATAGGTATTTGTTAAACTGAACGCTTCTTGAAATGTTTTTACAAATAGGATTTATTGAGATATTTAGTGCAGTAATTCATGTTTGCCATGAATTTTCTCCTAGCAGTTCCACGCAGATTGCTTTGATTCTACTTCATGGTAACTTAAAATGCTAATTTCTTAATGTCTCTCCATAACAGCCATGGCATGGAGAAGACAGGGAGGATCCAGAGGATCCTGTGAGGATGCTGGGCTCATCAGCCCTGAAACTGGTCAAACCTGTTGAGTGACAGAGGCAACAACTGACAGAAGCTATGCCAAGAAGGAAAACACCTGTCAGTGTCACCTGTGGTCAGGGAGGAAGTGGGTCAAAAGGGATTCGCCAAAAGGTGAAACCTTAAGTAACCCATCATTATCCTTCCCGCCCCTTGCTGTCACCATTTCGATCTGTGTGCATACCCTGTCACCTCTCCAAAATCCTTGGCAGCTCACCAGCCCAGCACTGGCTTCCTGTCATGTGGAAAATCCTTGCTGTGCCATTGACCCTGCCAGTGAGCACAGCCAGCCAAGAGAAGCTCGCTCTGAAGGCGCGGTGACGTGCGAAGGTCAGAGCAGAGCTGCCCCATTCAGGAGTGACCATTTATTTTTGTGTCAAAGCAAAGATCCTTATTGTATTGTTTGAATGCTGAAGCTCTTGCTTTAGGGAAAGATCCAGCTATCATAAGACTCAGGGTAAAATCAACAGGAGGTGGCAATAAGTCACTCTTTCTGTAACCTATTTGGACCCTTTCCTGCTCTGTGAAAAATGTTTTTATTTTGGTCTCAGTTGTCCTTCTGGATAAGTCAGAGGACAACTTTATGACACATTCATTACTTCAAGTAAAAGATTTCCATCCACTAGAACACTAAATAGCTGCAACACTTCTAAGCATGATCTTCGTGTATGTAGTCCTGTGGTGTTTACACAAAATACAAATTTCTGATATACTTTTAGTAAGAATGACTATTTCATAGTCCCTAGGAAAAAATTGGAATTCTCAAGGGAGGTCTTTTTTTCTTCTTTTTTTTTCAAATACATTGAAAGAAATACTGCTTAACAGTTTTTATTTCTGCATGTCTCTGATCATAGGCCTGTTGCTTATTTTTTTCATGAAAATTGTGTATGTATGCAATGCAATACCATCTTAAGATATTTGGTTTTAGACAACAGCAAGACTGCATCATAAATTTATCATTTCTATCACTCTGTAACAGAGATTAGAACTGATGTTATAGCTTGTGACATTTTAAGATTACTGTTAATTGAATACCAAAAAAAAGCAGACAAAAAAAATGAACCTTTCCGTATCCTACTTTTATTGTGGTAGAACACATTTGATTTTTTATATTTTATGTAGAGGCTTCTGTGATCCCCAGTGCACTGCACAGGTGTTCCCACATTGATGGTTTCTGGTGCGCATCCCTTAGCTAGAACCAGACTTACTTAGGAGAACCAGACTTTGAATTTAGATATGTAAACAGTCTGGAGGCAGAGATACAGACAAACCCCTTGTCAGTCTCAGTCCCTGTCCTCCTGCAGAAGTACTCAGGAGGACCATTTCAGAGCCAGTAATGAAAACTTCTGTCCTGGAGGCTGAGCTGGGCTGTGGCAGCAAACCAGGTACGTGCATCAGAGCAGACTGTCCAGGGTCTGGTCAGGACAGTCCAGGTCAAGACTGACCCAGGGTCTCCTTGGTCCCATCCCTTCCCTGGCACTGCCCAGCAGCTAATGAAGAGTCAGCTAATGACCAGGGCAGACACTTGGGGATACTTCCCTACAACACCCTCCCACACAATTTGAAAGTCGTGGACTTCTTGAGACTGATTAATTTGTGTATAATAGCATGAACACTCTCTATATATTTCCACGAATTTGTCTAATCACTTTTTGAATCCACATCACAGCTTAAAATCCACTGCCTCCCATGGAAAGGAATTGCCCAAGTGTGCTTTTGAAGAGATATATCTCTTTGTTTCTTTTGAACCCATTGCCCTGTAGTTCATTTAAAGACACCTTTTGAATAGGAAAAGAGTTTTCTGCTCTCGCCTCTGTAGCTTACCGATGACTGTTTAGATTTTCTTTTCTTATTTTTTTTTATTTCTTCCAGCCTGTAAAGTCCTTGTCTAGGCAGCCACTCTCCATACAGGAGCTGCTCCAAACCTGCACTTACCTCTGTTGCCCTCTCTGAACCTTGCCCACCTTTCCTGCACCATTTTTGAACAGGAAATAGGAAGTGTGCACAATTCTAGACACTATGCATACATTTGCATAGTGATATTTGTTCTCTATTCTGCTATTTTCCAAAAATTCTTAAGTTATAATGTGCTTTTTTGACACTTGCTGAGAACTAGGCTGACATTATCTCAGAACTTATATTTCATTAAGGGAATAATTTTTTAGAATCTAAGTGTCAGAATAACCTTCTCTTTCTCCCCCTGTCTCTTGCTCATGGCCTAGGTGGTTTTTAGAAGACAAGGTCATCTAAGTCAGATATCATGGGCTCAGGTAGTTTTTCTGCCAGTCCCTCCCAGTAGTTATCCTACCACAACCTCCTAACAGCGGCTGATGAAGGTGTGCAAGCTCCATACATTTTAATAGGATTGTCCAGGACTTGTTTATCTCCCCTCCTCCTAGCTGGCTTTATTTAGTTAGTTTTGTAATGTGTTACTTCCCTTCCATGTTCATTTTAATTAGTCATATTGCATTTCTTACATGGCTTTATCTCTTTCTTCGAAGTGGCGTCTGAGTGCCTCTTGTATTTCCTTGCCTTTGCTACAGTGGCTTTCCTGATGGATAACAGAGTTTTCTGGGCAGTAAAGCCTATTATTGGAGTTGGTGGAGTGTCTCAATGTGAGATTTCTTTTAATTTTGAATACACTCTATTTACTTTTCTAAAAGAAGTGGGGATAGTGCCCAAGATGCACATATAAAATAGTGCACTTTTTGAAAGGGCAAAGAATATTTTCTTTCATTCAAGTCTACCATTTCCTTGTAACTTTATTTTCTGGTATTGGCCCTAAGGGGGAAAGTCTTAGCCTGAATAAATCACGAGTGATAAATGTGATAGAGTGAAGGATTCTTGCTTTTCATTGTGAAGAAGGGGTTAATGATAATTCACAGTCTCTCTCCTCTTGCAGAACTACTCAGGATAAAGCTATTTCTTGGAAGAATACCCTTAGGAAGTTAGTGACCTAGAATGAGCTTGGCATAGAATTGCCTTTTAGCCTTAACTGTGGTATTTGCTGCTGCAATCTCCTAGACAAATGGATTGTGACAGGCTTTGCAAACAGCCTGAGGTCAGAGCCTACGAGCTTTCCTTGGGCAAGTAAAAGCTGTGGAGTCGGGAACTTAATATGTTTCTTGAGACAAACATCAAAATTCCCAAACCCGGGGATGGTGCACAGTGGGACAGTCATAGGCAAATGCATCCCCTCACAGGACTGTGAAAAGCACATGGCAAGCAGTGAAACATGCTCCCTGCCAGGGCTTGTTCATGAAGTTCAAGCACGGCTTTGAACTGGAACCAAGACTGTATTTTTAATATCCCTTGACATAAGGCCCAGGGGAGAGCAGGTGATGGCACACCAAGCTGACACCCTGCCTTGGGCATCAAAATATGCCTCTGTGCCCCCTACACCTCCCCCACAAGCTGCTTAGCGACCTAGAGGTGGAATTTTGCTGTGGAAGCAAGGATGAACAGCAGAGAGGGCTGATACCTAAGCCTTTCCTGTGCAGATTTCCTTTATGCACACTGAGCCCATGGTAGTGGGGCAGCCTGGGGAGTTGCGATGATTCAGGGCCCACCTCCTCCTACTTATGAGAGGAAGGACTTTCCCACCCCAGCTGTTTGTTCAGGCACTAACCTCAGAATTTGTTTCTTGCACAGCAAACCTAGCAAGTAGCCCAGCAGTCAGGGCTGCGTAGTAATCTCCTGTGCATACACAAGTGGGGGGTGATGTATAGAAGATGCACATTGGAAGAATTTATTCTGGCCCCTACAAAACACTCTGATCCTTGCAGATCCTTTTTCTTTTTTTCCCTTGATACTTTTGTCACGTCTGGGATTTTCGTAACTGGAGGAGAATTCAAATAAATCAGCAACTGGAGTAAATGCCGAACAACCGCAGTCAAGCTTTCTCAGTGTTTTAAACTAATAGACCCCCTTCTCAAGGTATTATGCCTAACAGGATTTGATTGCACTTTCTTGGCCAGGGAGTTTCTGTCAGTACCTCTGCCAAATGCACGGTCTCACGGAGGGAGGGTTTGATAGAGATCCAGGTTAAGTCAGCCTCTTCATTCAGAGACAACGACTGCCAGCCCCACACAGGCTGCAGCAGGGCCACCCAAATGTTTCCACTGAGGAAGGCCAAGTTCCTCATATTCTTTTTTATTTTTGCAACTGTAGCAGGGCTGTGTCCTTGGGTTCTTTCCATGCCAAATAAAGCGTCTGCACATTTTGTCTAGTTCATTTTTGAGGCCTCTATAGCAGGAGCACCTGCAAAAATAGAAGTCTGAAGAAACAGATTCATTTCTGACAGGTTAATCAACCTGAGGAGTAAGAAATTATTGTGCTAGATCTGTAAACACATTTGCAGCTTGCCTTGCAAGGACAGCTTGTGAAGATTAAACGGTCTGGGAATACTCTGAGCCCTAGGCATAGAGCACCCTCTGAGACACAGCTAATATAAAATGCTCCGGGGCAGATCGTGCCACGCAGCACAGCTGTGTAAACCTGGAGTAACACAGGCTGCTTCGGGGGTGTTACTTCAGATCCACTTCACCCGACAGAAGAGTAGAATTTAAATGAATTATCCATGAACCGAGAATAAAGGACATGTACAGTAAATAATAAATTTCTGGGTTTTCTGCCCTTCATGACTCTCTCTCATAAATGTTTCAGTGTGATTGCTGCTTCACTGTGTCAGCCAAAAAACCAGACTGAGCAAGTGCATTTCGGTGTCGTTCACCTCTGAGGTTGGTACAACTCAGGGTGAGGCAGAAGCACAGAAAAAGCCCTGATTTCTAAGAGCATGGCATTACCCTCACCAGAGCCATATGTGAAATGCCTCAAGACACATTCTGTGTCTACTCTTGCTCAAATACAGCTCCCATTTTGTTTATCTCTTGCAGAATTGAAAAATAGGTAGGAGAGAGGGGAAGCAATTTTAAATTTATGAGAATCAGTTTGGTCCCAGAGTGTCAACTGAAGCATTTCAGCATTTATGAAATGATTCATTTCATTCTGAAGAAGTCAATATGAAGTCTCACAGTATTTCTGACCCTGCACAATCCTGCCACCCAGTCTGGAGCTTGACACCAATCTTGAGTAGTTTTGGTTCCTCCAAAACTTAATTTTTCAGGGGATGTTACTCAGTGAGTAATGAGTCTTATTTATCTTATCTTTTTTATTTTTTTTTAAATTTCCTGGTGGATTCTTTCTATTCACTTATTTAATTCAGCAGCTGCATAATCTCTATTACAATACCCTTCAGATGTCACGTACCTGATTAGAATTAGCCTCTGTCACCATAACTTGCTTCATGAGGTCAGGCTGTGGCTCTCACCACTGGATGCACGTGAACACTCCCCAGCTGTGTTACACATGCTCTTGATGATCTTCCTGACCAGTTGTCCAACACTAACTCAGGAGCAAAAGGCCTTAGTGAGATTTGAGGAGCTATATTCACACCTGGAGCTACATCCACACCTGAAACATCCTTTTCAGAAAATCTTAAGCTACTCAGTTTTAATGGTCTGCTTTCGTATTGAGCTGACTGTCGTATTTTAAACTTCCCAAATGTGTTTTATCAATATGAAATACTGTTTACTTTTGTTCATTCTTGTACTTTCCATATCTTTTCCATGCAGATTCTTTCTGACATTTTCCCCAAGCTGTAGTATATTGTAGTTCATTGCTCATGACTGCCAAGAAATGACAATTCCAAGACTCTCCATAGTAAATGAGATCAGCCTCTTAAATAGGGCAGAGACGAAACATCAGTTACAGATTTGTGCATATTTCTGACATGTCCAGCCAGAAAGAGAGAAATCTTGGTCTTGGTAGAACTAATGACCACCTGCACATTCTCACTGGATGAGAAACAACCTCCTCCATCTTATCAATTCTGCTGATACTTGCTCTCCTGTGTTCTACACTAGGATTGTCTTTCTGTTGCCAAAGCCAAGAAAATACGGCTCTTGTGTGTTCTTGATGCATGTAGACTTTGTCCACATGTAGGAGGTTTACTAATTTTGCAATTTATCTTGCAGATGTATTTTAAACATTTTTAATAATAGAGTTGCACTGATGAGACCTAATATACGAGCAGGTTTGAATTATTCGTACCCTTTTTGCAGCTTAATATTCTCTTCTGTTCAAAGGGAGAAATCACTGGCCTGGCAGAACTAGATCCACAAAGGTGAGGGATTTTAATGGCACTGGCACAGCAGGAATGATCTGGCTAAGGAGTGCAGACAAAACCCAACATTTTTTATTGCCAAGAGTCAAAATGGGAATTATCTGGAGGGACAGGGTTTTGTGGTGTGCAGTACATTTCCAATGTTTATCAGTAGTCCTACTGAGAAGCAGAAAATTAGGATTTACACCTATCATCTACAGTCACCTTGAAACCCCATAATGAAATATCAATAATTGAGGATAGCTGTTATCCTAAAAGGTTGAAAAGGTTACTGACAAGCATAAAATAACGGTCCCAGTAGCTATAAATGTATTTTATGTCTTGGACATTTTCCTGGCACACTTTAGTCTTTCATTGAGTTAGGCAGTAGCAGCCCTGGATTTGGACAACTTGTGCGCAGAAGAATACTAGAATGTTTTTTGGGGTGCTGGAGGGGAGAAAGTGGAGCTTTTTTTAAAAATCAGTGTACCATAATGTTCCTTGCTTAGCACAAAAGCATAATTCCCTCCACAAATGGAGAGGTCCGTTTCAGTTTATTCTTTTTGCAGTATACCATATATTAAGAAGAAGAAGAAGATGAGATAACTCTTCCTGGAGAACATTCAGAATGTTAATTAAAGAAATGGCATTTTCACATTAATTTCTTACTGGCTGGAGTTCATGGCCATACTGGCCGTACTTGCTTTTATGTTGAGAGCTTTCCAAGATGACCTTCTATACAAATGCTTTTTTTTCTGCCACTAGAGGTCCTCAAAACAAGAAAGGAGACATGACATACCCATGAATTTGAATAGAACATTTTCACGAGGTGGACCTGAGAGTCAGGTGCCTGAAACCCCCAGTGGGTCAGGTGACAGCATGGGTTAGTGTTAGGCAGACTGAAGGAAAGACATCTGAACTGGACCCAATGATTAGAAGTCACATTCCTCTACCTTGGCATGTTGTCTGTAAACCCAGAGTGCTCAAAAATCACCGAGTTTCTCAAATTCATGAGGTCATTTCATGATCTGCAGTCTTTCCATTAGCATATTTTGGTTATAGCCATTTACATCACCTTTTTCTTAGGCTTCTTGCTTTTTGATTCATGTTTCCACGCTTTTCACTCTACCAGGTTAACTAATTCAAAGTATAAATGAAGGATGTTTGCAAGTGGACATTCTTACAAGCTGTTTATGCCAATAGCTGTGACTTTAATTAAATCACCACAACATCAATATGAATCTCATAAAATCTGACATTTTGTTTCAGAGGCCTAGGACTGAGAATAAAGTCTGAGGGCTTTTTAAAAATTACCTCACAATCTGCAAAACCCTTTCTGGATTACTTGCTACTAAATGCGGAAACATTTGCTGGTAAAAGAATGGCCTAACTTTAAACTCAAATCAGAGATTCTCAAATGTTTATTTTATGTACTTGGTTCAACTCTGCTGCTGATGCTGGCAGCCATTTAAATAAGCCATCCTCATTCTCATTTTCACTGCTACCACTTTAGGAAGCAAATATGTTCAGTTCTAAACATGAAAATGTAAAAAGTCTTTCCCTGCCGGGCATGTAATTAGGAACCAGTATTTGCAACATAAACCTGAGGCTGCTGTTACTATTGTAGCTCAGTTGGGTTGTTCTACAGTGCTCCAGTGCTGTAAAAAGAAATGGAGAGATGTGTTTGGGAACTGAAATTAAATTCACCTTTTCCCATTTGCCTCTTTATTCTTTCTCTCTGTTAAAAATTGAATTTTGGTTTTCCCTTTTTTGCTGAGTCTGCAGTCTTTGCTAGTGTGTAATTGTTATAGACATGGTCACTAGAGCTGGCAAACAAAATTCCAGAGAACCAGTTTTTCATCGAAATTTGCCAGTTTGTTGAAAACAAGACATCCTAGAGGAAAAGGTTCTTTCTTATGATGGGCAACATGGAAGCAGAGCCCAGCTCCTTGCCATGGGCAGCCTGGCCTGGGGACCTCTCTCATCACTGCCTGTGTGAGCATCCCAGCTCTGTTTCAGAGAGCAGAGGAAAAAGTGGATCTTGTTCCACACTGAAACCAAACTCACAAACCTTGGAAATTCCTCAAAATGGAATCACCACTACCTGCCAAGTCTGAGCATCAGGTTACATCTAATCTTGAACAAAACTGCCCAAAATTGTATATTTTTCAGAAAAGACGGACATGTTCTTATAATTAGCAAATTATGGTCTCATTGTTCTTATTTTGCTTATCAAGTTACTTCCCAGTGTCAAGACCTATTTTGTTTCACCCTTTCCTCTTGTTGCTGATTTAAGAGTTGTTCTTGGCACTAGGGAATTTTAAGAGTTCTGTCACGGGCTGCACGCAGAAGGTTGTTCCAAGAGCAGGAGCTGGAGCCGAAGCCGTTCATTGTTTATGTAAAACTAAAGTTATTTCCTGAGAATCAGCACCAGGCTCTGTTCCTGGGCTTGTACGTGTGCGAATCTACACAGACACCACAGACTGACCACGGGTTGCTGCACGAGGAAATTAATGTTTCCTTTGCTTCTGCAAGTAAAGGAATCAACAGCAAACTGCCCTGAAGAAGTGGATCTTGCCACCGTCTGGGAGCTTGCTATGGCAGCTGGTGATCCATCAGCTGGACTGCAGGAGGTCAGAAAGCACCAGTGCTCAGCCAGACTAAGTGGCCTCCCAGGCTCCATGGTTTGTCACCTGATTTGTAAGTGAAGGGAGCTCTTGGCACCACAGATGATAAGTTTTCGAAGGGTATGACACGTACACAAACTAGATAAGACAACAAAAAGCCAGGGGTTTAGATACACAGCTTGTCCAATGAGAAATTTACTGCAAGGCTTATTTTTTAATTGACATGATGAGTTTTATGCATCTGCCTGCTTGAAATATTCTGATTATGAAAGTCTTTGTTCACTGCTTGGCTCTTGATTTCTACGTGGCAAAGTGTGTGCTAAAATGAGGGAAAGAAGAACGAGACAACACTAATGCAGTGACCTATTGTCTCTCTAGGACTGTTTTGCATTAAATAATTTGGTTTGGCTACAGCTTTCCACCGCTTTTGATTTGTTCAGTAATCCCAAACTATATGTATAAAGGGTGGTTGGCAGAAGCAGCCTCCCAATGCCTTGTACTCAGATATAAATATCTGATGTTTTCCATCTTGAAGATGAACTCCTGATACATCAAAGTACCAGTTGATTTTCTTTCAGAGCTGCAATTAAATTTTTTGTGTAATTGTTACATTAAATGGTAAAAAAGAGACTGTAAAAACCCCCAGTTTTCACCTAATAGCATATTAAGAAGTTAATAAAAAGTACTGTGAAAAATATAATACTAAAGGATGTAATCCTTTAAAGCTCATTTATGCCTATAACAATATAAATGACATTATTAAGTTATTTGTTATCAGTCTGTATGACTGAGAGACCAATAAATGCGAGTGCAATCTTTTGGGTAATTGCACAAAATAGATTAGATATTTTAAAGTATATTTAGTATTTTTATACACTGCATATTTTTAAAAAATTGATTACTTTCACCATTTTCTCAATTTGTAACACAGAATTACCGTTGATATAAATAAATATCATGATACTATTACCAAAGGTCATGAACTTTCACAAAGGTGATTGTGCAGCTACTTAGAAACTGAATAATGTATTCAGCCCTTAGGCTGGTCAGTCTGTAGCTTAGATTCAAGCTAAGAAGAAGAACCTTGCTAACAATCCTGGCACCTGTATCTGTTCCGTGTTGTGAAAATTCTGCCGCAGCTTTCCAGCTTACTCAGCAGAAAGCTATAGAAGATTTATCATTAATATTAGAGTTAATATCTTCAATTTGGGACCAGTTCATGCTGTTACACAGCATCCTACACAGTGGGGTCTCTCAGTTTGTGAACAAAGAAGCTCTATTGAAAAAAAAGTGTGCTCTTGTATTAAACTCACTGGGTGTTAGCAAATTTGTTCTTGGCTGCCATCTCTGCCCCTATAGCCAGATCTTGGGGGGATTGGAAGAGCTGGGCACTGGGGTTGGGCTTCTGGAAGGAATTTTAGCCTGGGTATCCCTTGGGATGATGTTCTTTCCACTTCAGTTTAAAATGTACAGATGCCATCTAAATTAATCATTAAGACTCCCTCTCTAATCAGTAGAGAATGCAAGCACTTTTAGATGGTGAATCACCCATAATATTTAAATACTTGCCATTGGTTCTGGAAGTGTTCTTTGCTGACCAGTAGAAGTCTAGGCAACTACCTTAGTTGTGACTATTGTTCAGTTAACAGAGATGAATCCTGTTCCATGTGTCTGAAGCATAACAATCCCCAGGAGAGGCAGCTAATTTACAAAAAACCAAAAAAGTTTGCAGCTAGAAGGACAACAAGAACACTATGCCTGCTGTCTCAAGTCATGTAGCCAGATTGTTTTTCTAGAACATCCTTCCAAACCACCTGGTGAATAAGTAGCTGTGAGCTGCCTGAAGGGTGTGCCAGAGATCATGCTTTCCAGAGACTCTACTTTTGTAGTCCTTATTCATACCTTTCCACTGAAACCAATAGAAATTATGCAAAGGTCTGCAAAATCAAGTTGCCTCTAAGATGCTGGTGGGGGCAAGTCCTGTGCATATCTGTAAGTGTGACAGGTGATGGCTAGATGAGAGTATTGCCACTGGATGCTTTCTGACTGGGTTCTTTGCAGACCAGCTGTGCTGCAGCATGAGGAAAACAAGGCATTAACAAATCATAGCACAATGGAGGAAATAAAAATACTTTTCACTGTGCACTGATACATTTTATTCAGGGCGGACATGTGCAGTTTGCATAGCTTAAAAACATGTTACTTATTTGCAAAACACTCCATTTTTAACTCTCTTCCAGTATGTTTTCAGTTTGAATCAAACTGCTGGAGATAAAATGAGATACAAAGTCAGAATCTGAAAGCTCTCACTCACATGTCACCTTCCAGCTTGTCTTAGTTTGAAAGAC